>VYZT01053440.1:3412-39625 GCA_013400735.1 Pomatostomus ruficeps
TTTTAAACACAGTTTTTTTCTAAGTTTGTCCCTCAATTTCTGTCTTCTTAGGTGTGTAAATAAATTTAGTGACAGCAGTAGACTGTAAAAGCAGTCTGCCAAGAGGCATTGGTGATGGTCATGCACCCAGAGGGAAAAAAGATCTGTACCAAAACAGGTAATTGCTTTCATATTCTTAGCTGGAAAATATTTGATATGAAAATTAAGTGTGTAATTCAACCGATTTAAAACTACCACTACCTAGGAGACAGTCATGTTATGACAGCTTTAGAAAATGCAACAGTAATTTTAGCTTTAATGTGGATTCATGAGATTCATTAAGTATGCAATAAAAGTGAACTTGCACATAGTCAAGTATCCCATAACCACTTATTACAAGGCAGCCACTCTTATTATTTAATGCTTATACTGAGGTTCCAAATACACAGATTAGCACTCCTACCTCTTCTGTGCTTTAGAAACACCACAATAAAGTGAGTCTCCTCTTTGAAAGCTAAAATTTGACATGGAAAATAGAAGGCAAATGAAAAATTTAGCAAGGGACTAAACAGAAAACTGGAGGGACAACATTATGGGAAGGAATGAATAACATGTATCAGTACATCTGTTTTTTGAGAAGACAGAGCTTAAAAGAAAACATATTAAAATTTCATGCCCAAACCTGTCAAACTACTGTTGAGTCTTTCTAAAGTACTGAGTTATTTTCTTATGCATATAATCTTACTCATTTTGGCAGGTTTCATAAGACCAAATCATAACTTGATAATGCAGCTCAGCAGTTTTCCCCTGATGCATACCATAATCAAACAATCAGCATTTGAATGGGACTATCTCTGTTTCAGCTTACAGAGATTTAAAAATACATTTTCAAAGAGAGCAGACACAAAATGTGGGAATCTACCACCCCAACTTACCTGCCTGTGGAGATAAAACACCTAAGTCATTCCAATGGCTATAAAAGAAACCTCATGAGACTGGCTCAGACTGGGATCTGTTATTATGCCAACAGATGTTAAGTTAGGGGATTCAGTATCCCCTTACCATCATACGATCAGTTTTTCTAAATCATAAAAGTGCTCATGTGATGGAGCCCAAACCAATACATCCTGTTCTTTATTCTCATGCAGTTGACTGCAGCCATTTCACCAAAATTTGCAATAAGGATCTTTCAGTTACACTATTTATCAATCCTTCTGGTACATTTTTCCAACCTCTGCTAAAAATAATTGCTCACAGAATTCCCTGAAGTGAAAAAATAAGGATTAGAACAATTGGTAACATCAATTTTTAAGGTAAGTCTGAGTAACCAGATTGAACTGAGATCTTTTTCAGTGTTTCATAATAACTGTACAAAGTTTTCATAACACTGTTAGAGGAAGGTATATGGAAATATGATGTAAACTATTGCTTCTCTGATTCCAAACCAACCTCCCTCTGCTAAAAACTGATGTTTGCTGAGAAGAAAAATAAGCATATGAAAGTAAGCACCTTTAAATAGTCTAAGTTTTAACAAAAGCATATCCCTTAGTGAGATTCACACTCAGCGGATTAAAGAAGTATCAAATTTGACTATTTAACTATTCTGAACTTTAGTTCACTATATTATGAGTAATTAACAAGATGCTATTTCCTACAGATGCAAAAATAAGAGATGACAGATATTGAAATACTTGTGAGGTGGAAAACTGCTGGATAGAACATTTTTCTCATCAAGGTGAATCCTTCTAAGCCTAATTACAGAGCCTCTCATTACAGTTTTAGCTTGGATAAATTGATAATGCTTTGCTTTGTACTGAAAAAAAAGTCCTAAACATTACCACAAAAATAAAAACCAAAAAACCAAAACAAAACAAACAAAAAACCAAACCAAACCAAAAATTTTAAAAAAACAAAAACAAGAACAAAAACAAAACAAAAAAAACCACACACCCACCAAAAAAAACCCCCAAAAAACCCCAAAACAAAATAAAACTAAAACAAAAACAAACAAAAAACCCCCCACCCCCCCAAAAAAACAACAAAAGAACTCCTACCCTTTCTTAGCTTTGAGTCTCATTTTGGCAATGTTTTTCTGATCTGGCCTTGGATGAGCTATCTTACCTTCCTTTACCACAAGAGTTAGTTACTGCTACGTGTGTAAACTTTCAAGGCATTGTAAAGCTGAATTAATTTTTTTCAGGAAAGTCCCTGCTATGAATATATGGATAACACCTGAGGAAAGGCAAAGTGGTTTTGTTTGCATTAACGAAAGGATGCAATTTTGGGATTGTGTTAAGACAGCAAATGATTATGTAACATTATTTTTCTTGAGTTTATGAACAACTGGGAAAATGCAGAGACAAGAAGTGCTTCAAATGCTTTCCTAAAATGCTTTCAGCCTGCTGACAATTCAGGCCTTTGAGGAAAGATGATGGTACATCCAGTCTTGCCATAATTTTTCATGCATTTAATCTAACTTCCAAGTACTGCTTGGTTGTTTAAGAGTTTATTAGGAGTCTCCACACATCCAGACAGTACTTTAGCATTCTGGTGTTAAAGGGTTTAGAATCTAATTTTGACTTTATTAACTCACATAACCTGGTGAATGGGGAGCACTTGATAAGTTTATATCATTCAACCTTTTTCAGCTTCTGCTGAAATTATGCCTTTAGACACTGATGCACTAAAGTATGCAGAGGATTTGCACACTAGTAAGAATATATGAGCTGTTGATGAAGCATTGTGAAAACAATGCAGAAGAGTCAGCACATTTCTACACGTATTTTAACAATGTCCTGCACTAGGCCAGAGGAGATCTGTGCTGTGCTGGGACTGGAGTTCCCGACTCCTAGTCCTATGCTGTCTTGAATGAGGCAATCTCTCTTTTGTGGCATTTTGTTTTTCTTGATGTTTTTCCAGACAAGAAAGACAGAGTATTTTGGTGAGAAAGTCTAAACTAACTTCTGCCAAACATATTGTATCCTGTTGCTGTAGCAAATACAATTCAACAGCTTCATAATTTAGTACTTTTAAAGGTCAAAAAATATCTTTTTACCTTCTATTCTTTTATTACTGTTAGTGTATTTTCAAGTGAGTGCAAGTGTTCTGTGAAGAATAATCATCATATTGCCAAATGTAAATAGCTTGTATTTCAATGGAAACTTAGTCTGGGAGTTTGACATTCAGATTTTCCACTGACATCATGAAAACAATCTGAGCAGACTTTATATAATTTTTCACTATTTCTTGCCTGAAATCTAGATTTTCCTCTCAGTTTTTTTCAAATTACTACCATTTAGCTTCACTACTATGACTACAAAAAATTCTGTCTTTTATAAATGCAAAGTTTTGATGATTATTTTCTGCCCCATAGCCTTTTGTCTTGTCTTCTTCCCTCTTCTCAGGCTGAAAGGAAACAAATACAAGTTTCTTCTTACTGAATGAAAGGAAAAGAACAGAAAAGTGCCTATTGCCTACTTGGGAGCCCCTTCAAATAAGCTTCATAAGGGTGTTTAAATCCATTCTCCCCATATAGATTTCAATTAGGGTAATTGCTAGCCTCTTAAAACTCCCTTCACAGTAGCCATTCTCTAGACGGTATTTGGTGCTATTACCCAAAGCAAAAGGTTTGTATAATGGTCACATGCTCCATGAAGAAGTGCCGAGTTTAGAATGAACTGGCCACAGAGAGAGGCCTCATCTCCATCCAACAAGCAGGTCCACAGGAATTTGTAGCAATCTGATCCAGACTGACCTAGTGAACACACTGCATGATTAAAGGTGGAGTTTGGGGTGAGAGAATTCTTCAAGGATAAGAAATGCAGTTTACCAGGCCTTAAGCAAAGACAGCTTTTCAGGAATAAGACCCTTTCAGGTACCCCTAGGAAGTGTTTGTTTCTGATAGTCCTTATTCCTACTGGAGCACTCCAGATGTGTTTGTACTATTTGTAGCACTGTCTAGGAGCAGTGGTTATGGTAGCTCAGCAGAACTGTACAAATCCTACCTGGGAGGCAGTGGCCTGACAGAAGTATAAAGTGCTCTGCCCTGACAGCAGACTAGGAGCTGGTGTGTGAGAAGTTTTCTAAGCTGAGATTTTCATGTTCCCCAGGGGGTAAAATCAAGCTCTCATTGAATGATTTTGCCCCAAATGGAGATAGGGAGAAAGGGCTGGAAGAGGAAAGACCAAAATGGCTAATCGTCCTCAGGACAGACCTATTTCACAGTCTCTTCTTTATATCACAGGGTTGAATCCTTAGTGTCCCAAATCCCCACTGCATGCTCCTGCCCTGCTTCCAAGGCTACCAGCTAATCTACTGTAAATCTGTCTCTCTCTCCCAGCACAGCTCTCTGCTGTCCACAAGCTGATCTTCAGGCTGGGGGGAGTGCATGACTGAAACTTGGTGGTGAGGAAACCCACTGAGGGATCTGAAGGAATAGGAAGGAAATCTCTGCTGAAATGATGACTTATTTTTATGGAAATTAACAACTCTAACATGCCAGGCAAGGTGGGATCCAGCACAGCACAGCAGGTAACCAAACACTGTGTGGGAAGAGGCAGCCTGAGACAGAGCAGGGTAGGGATTGGTTTCAAATCCCAAGTGAATGCCCTCCCCAGAAAAGTGCCTGGAGTGGGCATAGAGGGTCTCTTTGGCTAGAAATTGCTTTCTGAGAGAGCTTTAGAATTGCTTCACACATTAAGATCTGTTTTCAAGGACTGCTGCCAAAATTATGTTTTTTAAAAAAATTCCCAGTCACTTTTAATTCCAGTGATCCTGAAGGAATGCTGAAAGACAACAGTATGAGACTGGCAGAGATAAACTGGGTACCCGGCTCCTAAGAAATATTGTTAAACTTGGGTGGCAAGTAAGTTGCTTGCAGTGTTAATGTGATCAAACTCTTTTCTCATTAATGCAAACTAAAGCTGTAAAACAGGAAGTTTTTCTTTTGCATTTCAATACTGCAAAGCTGTGCAAATGCAGGTGGTTCTGAACCTGAGGGCTTTGTTAGAGAAGTCCATGACTGAGTAAGCAGAAAAAAAGTAAGCTTAAGTGCAGAGATAAAGTAAAGGTTGTTTAAGGTTGTTTACACGGTTCATCAATATGACATGGTTGATCGTATTGGTAAATATGAGTTTGTTTTTAAGGAATGGAAGGTGAAAAATATCCATTATGGGCATCAGAAGGATACTCTATAAGCACCAACAGGGCCAGCAAGAAAAACTACTATCTATTTGTCTCTTCTTCAGAGACATTTTGCAGTAGCAGAACTCCCTCTTGAGAATGAAAACCTCCATAAAATACATCTGCAGCAAAACATTTATAAAAGCAGCTATTCAGTGAAATGTGACTGAACTGAAACTTGACTTGCATTCAGCTTTTTCTTGAATACAAATGAATACCAAATTCCAGCATACTTGTAGCCATAAATTACATTTTCAATTTAGTCAGGGTTATCTCATCTCAATTCTTTCAGCTGTCAAGATTTACAATACAGTACAAATGCATTACACACAAATATGTCCTACTCTTTCTCTGTGAAAGCTGTTGCTGCCCACGGACTGGCTTCCTGACAATGAGTGCCAGTCAGAATGTGGAAAACACCACTTCTTTCACATGCACCACTGTTTAAAATAGTGACATTATCTAAGATAACAAATCATGTCAAGCCTAAAAAATAAGAAAATATAAATATGTACCTTTCTTAGTGTAGCAGAAGCTGTTCCCTCCGATCTTTTCCTGTGCTGCTCTCTTCTGGATTTTACAGAATAAGAGTCCGAGAGCCTGCAGTATTCAGTCACATTCAATCACATCACAGGAATAGCTTATCAGTTCTGTTACACAGACTCTAAAAGGAGCGGTGTCCTTTTCCCCAACTCCTCCTTTCAGAGATTCTACACTCCTTAAAGGTGCTCGGTGCTCTAATAACCGTAGAGAAAGCTATTCATCTGTCCCCGAACGACAGTGCTCTTGTTACTTAGTTACAGCACAGTGAATGCTGACAAAGACAGGTATGAGCCAAATCTGTGCTCAGTGTAAATGCAATGTGTCCTATCAAGCAACTTCAGGAATGAATTTGGCCCAAGGGATTTAGTTCTTTTTTCAGCTCAGACGTGGCATGCTACAGCCAGAGCAGAACTGGTAGGAACAAGACCTAAGCATGTGGGTTAAATATAGAGTGCTGCTGGAGGCAGGGAAGGTATGTATAGCAAATGGCTTAATAGCAGCTACAGGAGAAGCTGTGATCAATACATTATAAATAGCACATTTGAATTTCTGTGGCTTCTGATTGGGAAAATATCCTGCTACAAACAGCTTTAAGATAAAAGAAGAGGCTTATTCTAACAAATCTTTTTCTCAGCTTGTCTGTCTATATTTGTTTCCTTCAAGGTGGCAACAATATAATCCAGCTGCAATTAAATTGCACCATGGAAGAAAATAAGAAGAAAAACAAAAAACCCAAACACTGTGGTAATAGTTCTCTCCTGTATTCTCACTGCAAAACTCACACCTAGTCGGCAAGTGTTTGAAGCCCTAGCCCAGAAACTTTTTAAAGACTTAAAGAATGTGTTTGTACCAAATGTGGCAGAAAGAGGAGATGAAGTTCTGAGAACTTCAGGCTTTGTCACATGATAGGGGAGGTACTTCAAAGAATTAGGGACCACCTGAGATCATGACAAGAGAAAACCAAATAATTTTAAACAGATTAATTGAATAAAGAATTGTGGGGGAAAATAGGTAGGTGAAGACTGAAGTGTTTCTAATAAGCTCTAAACAAAACATAACTAAGACCCTGCAGTACAGCACAGTCCTCAAGGTCAATACAGAATAACTTTGAACTATCCCTTCCATGTATAACAGAGCTTTAGCTCTACAAATATTTTCTTATAATCCAGACATCAAGCAGAACAAAGAATGAAGTAAGTAATACTGCACTCCAGTTTCACTTACAGTAATTTCCTGTCTGGTCAAAAGCTGGTTGTGTCTGCACAATCCCTGATGCCACCCTCAATTCAAATTAACAGAGAACTTTTTTAACTGCTGGGCTGTGGAGAAAAGAGTTTAAAACAGTAAAACTTACTCTAAGCACTGACCTTGTGTAAGTATACAGCTGTTCTTTGGAGAAATCCTTGCAGTTAACTACAGCTAGTTGTGGGTAGTGTCAGCCCAGCTTCTGCTTAGCAGCATAATTTAGTGCCAAGACTTCCCAGACTCAGCAACATCCCATGACAACACTTCTAAAAGTCTTTTAACTTGGAGCTGAATTATATTCTTCAGGCTCGAAGCATGGGAGGAGCAAACTTGCTTCTGTCTGCCCACAGCTGTTTACTTGTGTGATAAAAGCTACGCCTGCAAGTAACCCTTGCTGTTGTCTACATATTTCATTACATAAGTAAAAATGGTGAATGGCAATAACTGTAAATTAGACAAAGCTGGAGGCTCAGTTCGTTAAGCCATCCAAACTGTGTGATAATGTCCATAAATTGTTTCCAAGTTAACAGAAAGTTGAAATCGTTGTGGGGTATTTGCTTCTCCAAGAGAAGTTTCTTTGGTAGCCGGATAGACATTGGTTTATGCCTCTCTTTAATTTACCTGTTAGCCCAATACATGGTCTATATAAGTACGGATATTTTTGCAAATTTTTACTAATGTAGTCATAATGCTACAAATTCCACAGTGCATAAATTTATATACTATTCATATGACTTGTCTAGACAGTAAAAATCTGCCCTGATATTAATATATCCAGGTTAGAGAACTGCAGAGAGCTACAAATGTATTGGTGTAATACAGTTTTTATGGAGGGCCCAGATCTTAAAAGATGGGTTTGGTATTTCAGAATATCAGGTATTGGATTCACAGGGCACATCTATGGGAAGATGTAGAACCAAGATGGAGCAACATCACATGCGTGGCAGCAGCTCAGGGTAACTGGCTGGTTCAGGCTGACTCACTCTGACAGTTGCCACTTTAGCTCTGATCTGGCTGCACAAACTTGAGCAGACTTGCTCATGGATAGAACTCCCAGCTGCAATCACATGATGCAGCGTGGCGGGGCTATTCCCACTTGCTGTGCATAGCACGGAGCTAGAGCTTTTCCTCCTAAATCCATGCCTGGCATAACAACAAATGGCATTCCCTTCTTCTAATAATCCTGGACAAAGACTGGTTTTTAAAAGCCTAAACAAAGGGAGACAGGAGAGCTAGCACATTATCATAAACCCCACAGATCATGTGAAACACTGAGTGGAAGAAAATTCTTTTGAGCTTGCATTTTCAGAATAGCAGGAGGGATTTCCTTTTATGTGAATTTGCTGTTTTCCACAGTCAAATTAGTCTCTCTTGCTGAGAAACACGCAAAAGAGGAATTTTGAGAAAGGAAGCACCACTCATGTCTGTATCAGGAAACCGCCTGGCGATATCTAAAATATGAAATAGCTAAAAGAGAAGAAAGGAAACCAACAAAGTTGTACTCTCAATTTGAACAGAAATACAAGCAGTTAGACTATTTTGTGTTTACAGTGCATCTTATAACGTTATCAGGCAGATTGAAAAAACCTTTCAGCTTTCAAAGACTTTATAACTCCTCACAAAAACTTAAAAGCAGTTAAGTCTACCACATTTCTCTCTCTTTTCTACCCTCACGTTTTTTGGCAATATGTGCTGAAGCATTTGAATGAAGACAAGAACTTGTGTTACTTGAAGCTTCATCTGATTCTGCTGGAATTTTCCCTTACTTGCAATCAATTACTTGTTCAGGACAAACTACGAACAAAAGATCTATCTATGTTAAGGAAGGAAGGAATAAAAAGGCAAGACTAAATTCTGAATGAGTCCTACTCTGAGACAAATTTCTGAAAATAATTCTTGAATAATCTTTAAAAGAGAGTGCAATAAATCACAAGAGATGGTAAAAAACAAAAGGTCCTACCTCATGTAGAGACAGCTTAGTTCAACCAGTGATCCAGTAGAGTTCACTGACACTTCTGTAAATTATTCATTAGGTCACGACACAAAATGCAGCCTCTGAGAGAATCGATTTCCCACCCCACCCATTAAACAGGCACAAAGTGATGACTTCAAAGACAGTATCTACATGACACTTCTCTTCTTTCCCCCAGCCTCCCTGGCTGCAGATCTGGGAATGTAAGACATAAAGGAAACTATGCCAGAAAAACAGGAAAGACAAGAAGGTGTGTTTGAAAAGTCAAAATTTCTAAAAGGTTTGGTAGAAAAAGTATTTGGTCCTGGTCATCTTTATGAGGAAGAATTTAAGTAAGCCATTGATAAAGTAATAAAATGTATTTCCCACGAAGGAAAAAATATACAGAATTGCAAGCTATCATTACAATAAATCCAAAAAGAGAAAGTTTGCCTGCTAACAAAACCAATTCATGAGTTACAAAGCACCTTTTTTTGTTGAATGGATTTATATACATTTCCAAAACAGCGTGTCTCCTTTACCCTTTTAATACCACACTGCTTAAAGAATATTGAATAAACATCTCCCCCTGGAAATAAACCAAATCACATCTAGTGTATAAGTTAATTTATGACTTTAAATATGACTAGCTACAACTGACAAAATTCAGTGGAAATATGATGTTAGGTCTGCTAGCTGTCTTGGAAGAAGTTTTTTTAATCTCAGTTTTGGAAGTATATGCTTTCACTGCAGAAAAACAAGGCATCATCTAAGTGATTCCTGATAATAGAACATACTTGCTGCTAAAGGACTTAATGCTTGTTTCCTTAAAAGAAATTAAGATAGATATAGATATATATGTAAAAAAAAAAAAATGTATCACTAATTATCTAATCAACATAATGCTAACCATAAAAGAATTAACATAAGAGTAGAAAGCCATATGAGTTGAACCAAAGATACAGTAGAAACCACATGTGATAACCAGAATCTGTCTATGGCACAGCACAGACTTTGGACCTTCTTCTGAAGCTGGCGGTCCTGATAGGAAAGCCTGTGGAATTGCACTGTGCTTTATCATGAGCTGTGGGATACAGCCAGAGGGCTGGGGACACCCCAGTGTCACACGGTCAGACAGTGCCATAGCATCAGCTGTATTTTCTAATATCTGATCTGAACCTCCCTTGGTGTTTTAAAGCCATTTCCTCTCATCCTGTCATTTGAGACATAGCAGAAAAAGCTGAAACCCACCTTCCTTTCATTTGGTTCAATTTAGTTTCACCTTGCTTTGCCATATTTAAGGCCTTTCCTTATTATCAGAACACTATAATGCTGCAGGGACATCTCCTCAGATGAACTTGTTTTGTGTTTGGGGAGATTTAATTCTACCCTTGCTCCTACATGTCTGAACAAAATTTGTGTGAAGAGCATATGCTCAACACTGCCTGATTTAACTCAGAATAGTGGCTAAAATGAAAAGATGAAACAACTTTGCATGCATGTACCTGAAAAGCATAAAAGATTACACCTGAATATGCTCGAGGTTACTTCAATTCAAAGGCCTCTTAGTATGCTCTAGTCATGTCTTTCTACTGCTGTTGCAGTGGTAACAGTGTTTCTAGTAATTTATTGCTGAGTTCTGCAGGAGGTAACGGGGGGTTTGCCTTTGGTTTCCTTGTGCTTTTGTTGGGGTTTTTCTAATAGCAATGATGCTGGAAAAAAGTCATCAGTCACTTACTAAAGTGATACTAATTTCTGTTTCATGTATTTTCAAACATTAACAGGGTGAACAAAAATAATGAGACTACACTGAAGGTGAAGTCAGTTCCACAAAACTTTCTTTGGAGTATTTTAATTTCCTGCCATTTCTCCTCAGCTGTGGACCAGAGGATTGATGTTTTCTGAAACAAAATGGTTGGACACTGCCCCCTTGTGAGCCGGGCTCCTGCTCCAGAGCCTGAGCCACGACTGCCTAAAACCTTTTTTCTGTAGAAAAAGCATCTGATTCTCTTGTCCCAAACTCTGGTTTGGCTGTGGTGGTATTTAACACATATGACCCACTACCTACAGCAGCAGGCAGGGTGAGTAGTGAGCTTCAGTAAAGGCCAACAGCCAGCACCTCTGAACGAGGAAGAACTTGTTCCCTTGATTTGTTTTGATCAGTACCAGCTTTGAGGCCTTTTACCTCAGGCTGTCAGAACACACCACAGGCATTAATAACTCTCATAGCTCCCATTCAGGATAGGTCAACAGCATTACCCTTGTTTAATTGATAGCTGGCATGTGGTACAGGGATAGGGAATGCTGCCAGCGGCAGAGGCACTGGAGATGTTCTGACAGGTTGTTCCGAGCAGGTATCTACCTGTCCCACCACAGCCTAGTCGTGTGCGAAAGCTGTTGGTGCAGGTCGGGGTCGCTGACCCACATCACTTGGGCCTGCTCCAGCATTCCAACAGAGGAACCCCCTTCTCCAGCCCCAAGTCCTGCTCACAATCCTGAATGTATCACAGTTACAGGAACATGGAGCAACAGCACATGTCGCCTCTAACACCTCACAGAATGGAGAGGCTTTGTTCAGATCACCTCCTCAGAGGTTTCTCACTGTCAGCCAGTGCCCTGCACCTGAGGAGGGGCTGTGGCAGCTCCTCTCACCATGCCTGCTACAGAGGGATGGCTGGTTCAGAGTTGAAAGGACAGGTCTTGGATATCGGTGAAGGTTTTGGGCAGTCATCATGATCCTTGTCTTTCCCAAAAGGCCTTCCCTGAATCCTTTCCACAGCAGGATCTGGGGGGAAGCCAGTCAAGCAAATTGTGTTGGGGTTTTTTTCCTTTCAAATGTCGGATTTTAACACAAATTTTAACTGATTTTAATTGAGGAGCCCAAAACTGGAATACTGTGTCCCATTCTGGGCTTCTCAGTACAACAAAGACAAGGAGCTATTGGAGAGGCTCCAGCAGGGAGGGCTGGAGCATCTCTTATGAGGAGAGACTGTGGGAGCTGGGTCTGTTTAGTCTAAAGAGAAGACTGAACAGGAATCTCGTTAATGCATATGACAGGATGAGGAGAAATGGCCATAAACTGAAACACATGAGGTTTTACCTCAACGTGAGGAAGAACTTTTATGTTGGCGGTAGCAGAGCACTGGAACAGCTGCCCAGGGAGGTCGTGCAGTCTTCCTCTCTGGAGACATTCCAAACCACCATTCCACCTGCGCCAGCTGACTCTGCTTTGTACGAGGGATCGGACTGGGTGATCTCCACAGGCCCCTTCCAACCCTAACGATTCCGTGCCGGCGTGTGTGATTCGCCAGGGCCTGTGCTCACCTCCTCCAGCCCAGTGACGGCTCGGGCCGAGAGCTCCCCTCAGGAGTCTCCCACGCGGGATCCCCATGGAGCCCCGTCGCCCTCCGCTCAGGCGCTACGCGGCCACCCCAGAGGGTCCTGGCGGGCGGGGAGCTCTGTGCCGTACAGCATGGCGGCGCTGTGGCGGCGGGCGCGTCCCCCGGCAGCGTCGAGGCTGTGCCGTACGCTCCGAGCGCTCTCAGGTACGGGGTACTCCTGGGGCTCGGGCGCGGCAGCGGTCGCGCCTTCGCCGCTCCCTGCGGGAAGCGGCTCCCCGCGCCTTCCGACGCCCAAAACGCCCGGCGAAGCTCCCCCGAGCCATTCTCACCACCCGCGGATGCCGGACTCGAGCGGCTGCTGTGGGGACCGGGCCGCCTCTCCGGTCTACCCCGAGGCGGAGCGGGCGGCGGCCGCCTCCATCCGTGACAGCTCTGGCAGCCACCGCCGCGCCCGGTGCTCCAGTCAGAGCCCGCCCCTCCCCCCCGGGCGCTGGCGGAACCCCCGGGCCCAGGGGACAGTGCAGCGGCCTGGAGCTCCGCAGAGGGGCTGGGGCTGCCCTAGAGGCCGCCAAATCTTTCCTCCGGAATTAGCGCCAAAGTGTTGCGGCCCTCCCCACCCGCTCGGGGCTGCCAGGGGAAGCCCCCCCGCCCGGGGTCGGATGCTGCGTGGTCTCGCTGCCCCCCCTGCCCGTGACGGCTCCGAAAGCAGCAGCGACTCTGTGCCCTCACTAAAACGAGTCATCGCTCACCTGCGGCTGCCCCCGCCTCCTCACGCCGGCACCCGGGGCTGGTCTGTGCCGAGGCCGAGGTGGCAGCAGGGGCCAGCTTCCCTCTGATCGGCAAGGCACACACGGCATATAAAGCTTTGAGTCCGATAAGGTGACCCCGCGGAAAAATATATGTGTAGAATTTGGTGCTGTAAGGCAGAGACAGAGTACAGACCTGTACCGGATCTCAGTTGCATTAATTATGAGCCTCTTGAGACATAGTGTAAAAACCTATTCTATTTTCTCACTTTGTTTGAATTACTTTATTTTCTGTATTTCATTCACAAAACCAGAGTAGACAGTTTAATGAAATAAACCACAGTGCTAGAGTAAAGTGAAGAAAACCCAAATCAGCAACAATCAGTTGTTAAAACAGGTGTACTCTGACACTGTCCTTACATACCTCTCCCATCTTCCTTGTTTGTTTCTTTTCCTTCTTTTTTTCACATCTTCTTTACAGGAAAGAATGAGTATGATCTTCTGGTCATTGGCGGAGGGTCTGGAGGCCTTGCTTGTGCAAAAGAAGGTTTGTATGCATAAATAACTAACAGAAATTTTGAGTTAGCTTCAGTGGGGTTTAAGGAAACGAAGGGAAGTGTTACTGATAATTCTAAAGCTTTTTAAGAAGCATAGTATACTCCAGTACCTGCATATTAATCATTAACTCAGCTCCATACAGTTAATCTGAAAATAAATTCACACCCTCAGGTAGTGGGATCTTGTTTGGCTTTCCTCTTAACTTTTTAAAAAATACTTCTTTTGTCATGGGGAAAACTAATAAGCTTTCATTTCACTGTTGTAAAAATATTCCAAGTACCTCCATAGATACTGTATTTTTTTTAATACTATTTCTCATTTATGTGTTGAAGCAAGAATCCCTTCTGACTGTTTTCAAGAACTGTTTAACTGCTGTAGAGAACCTTGCCCCTTTGTATCTCAGGGTAACATGTTCAACAACCCAGAGTTTTCTTAAACACCTCATTTGAGGTCAAATTGCATTTTTAGGGTCAGTGGAAGCTGAAGGCCCCAGTCTGGGTTATTAAGTGTCTTCCAGAGAATTTACTGACTACATGAGCAGGTTGGGTCCCTGGTCTGGTATCTTGAGTTAGACAGAGAAAAACACCAGCTGTCATGTCCTGTATTTTATCTGTATCTGTGCTACTAAAAATGTTTATGTTTGTGTGTCCCTCCTTCCTCCTAATATCTTACGTTGCTTCTTTGTTTCAAGCTGCTCAGTTTGGAAGAAAAGTGGCTGTTTTGGATTATGTTGAACCTTCCCCACAAGGTATGGAAGCGAAATACTAGGGTAATAATTGGAAATGCGTACAATTCAGTTGCTCAGGTGATCAGGTTGCTCCAGACAAAGCCACCCTGCCTGCTTTGCTTGGAGTAAAAGTCCAGCTTGTGCCTATGGCTCATTCTCTCCAAGATGAACCAGCTCTGCCTGCTTCCCTGCACATTAAGCTTGTTAGCAGTATTTGATTTATAGTAGACTTTGGACTTAAGTGAGAGTATTCCCTCTGTCAAAACGTTATTTACAATTTCTAAAAATTATGAATTGTGTCGTGTTGAGGGTCCTCATGTACGGTGTATAAAATGAGATCTGCAAATGTGAATGTTTAGTTACTGGACCTTCTGAGCTTTGAGAAATATCTTGAGATGGTTTTTATCAAAGCAAATGAGTATAAACAAAGTTAGAAACTGAACTGTAGTAGATAGTAAACTGTGTGTTGTTACAGAACTTTTTACCTACGATGTACCTAACTGCATTGTTACACTAATCTGATGCATTTACTTTTTTTTGTTTTCTCTTTTTTTCCCAAGGAACCACATGGGGACTTGGTGGAACTTGTGTGAATGTTGGCTGCATTCCTAAAAAGCTTATGCATCAAGCAGCCCTTTTAGGGAGTGCCCTTAAAGATGCCCAACACTATGGCTGGCATATATCCCAACCTGTTCATCATACCTGGTAAAGACTATTGCCCATCTCCACTCCTATATGCTGGAAATGCATAGCAATAACCTTTTCCCAGTTGGTGTTTATTTAGGGACAGTTAGGGAAGTGAATTGTGTGTGTGAAATTTTAGCCTGGTACTTGTTTAAAAAACAGAACTAGTTACTGGTTTCTTAGGGCAGAAAATGTGTTGATTTGGACTTGATAATTTGCTTTTACAACCAAAAATACTGTAGATCATTCCTCATTTTCAGCAATTGCCTATATATTTGTGTTGCATAATCTGAACTTGTAATATGACAACTTCAGTTTCTTGTTTTGTTACAGGTCTGTGATGGCACAAGCTGTTCAGAATTATGTGAAATCCTTGAACTGGGGACACAGAGTGCAACTACAAGACAAGTAAATAAGACTTTGAAGTTCATCTTTCTTCCCAGAGTCAAGGAGGTGTTTTTATCCTTGTAGAATTGCAGAATTGCCTTTGAAGTTTCTATCTAGAGCTAGAATTTTGAGTCTGTAAGTCCTTTCTGCTGGGAACTGTAAGTGCCCTTGCCAATGTAAGTGATCTCTTCTTCTCCCATTTTTCTTTTCTTTTCTATGAAATAGTAGTTGACACTGACCATACACAAAAACTTTCTAGCAGTGTAGTGATGCTCTCTTTAGTCTGGAGAGGTTTTGTGTTAATTTGAAGCAGTCAGGGTTTCTTACGATACTTTTGATGTTGTCCCCCAAAATTTCTATGCCATACAAACACACAGCTAACACTAAGCTAGAGCAGCAGATTTTTTTTTTTGCTTTCAGTGCAGAAATGGTTCCAAGTTTTTCTACATGCAGTTCCTTTTATAGAGAAATTATATTAATAGAAAATTTAACAGATTCTGGTCTTGTTACTCCTGCTGAGTCACTTTTGTGTGTTCTTAAATGAGCATGGTATCAGAAATGCCACAAATAGTACTAGTAATGCTATGGCTAATGGAAAATGTCTTTTTTGAAGAGATCAGTAACCTTGATCTCAAAGTTTGTTACAACGTTAATTACTTTTCTGTACAGAGGAGTTAAGTGTGACACAAGAATTAAGTGATAAATTATGATAGAGCTGCAAACAGTCCTATGAAATGGGATTCCTTCCTTTTACTGCTCTGTGCGTGTTTGCTACCTTTTTTAGCACTTAAATACAGAAAAAGTAGCTGATTGTATTTCATACATGTCCGTGTTAAATGTGCATTGCTGATGCTGTTTTTTTCTAAACAGGAAGGTGAAATATTTCAACATAAAAGGGAGTTTTTCTGATCCACATACAGTCCGTGGTTTAACAAAAGCAGGTAAAGAGGTGAGCTGCTGTGCTGATTTCTGCAGTGTTGTTCACTTTGAACATTTAAGGTCATCTGGTAGCTAGATTGTCCTTTTGCAAATTGCTTAAGGTATTCAGTATTGTTTTGGTGAGCAGGATTTGCATTTTCCACTTAAAGAAGTTGTTTATGAACTTGACTGGTGCCTGCTAAGTCCCTGGCCTGACCTGTTAGATGCCATTGCTTTTTTCTGCAGGTGGAAATGCTGAGACAAAAGATTTTTGTTTGGTTTAGTCAGTCATCCTGATGCTTACAGAAATGTAAGTTCTGAGTATCAGGTCACTCAGAGCTGTTTCCCTCCTTGAGGTGATTTGTAGGGGTGATTAACTTGATAATACCAAATTGTGTGTGAGAGGCAATTAGAATGCACAGCTGGGTCACATAATGGAATGGTGGACATTACTGCATATTTAACAAGGCCTGAACATGCCTTTTTAACACCTTTTTGAGGGTGATTGTTTAATGTTACCGGTTAATATCGGCTTGGCTATCAGGTTTTTGGGGGTAGGTGCCTAGGATTTTCTAGAAATATTCTCTTTTTGACATAGCTTAACTCCAGGTCTGAGACAGAATTTATTGCTGTGATTGATCTCTGTGCGTTTTATCCTGAGCAGAAATTGATTTTAAAAAGTTGTCATTTGTGCCTAACTGTTGCTTCTAAGTAGTCATCAGAATCTTGCCCACTATAAGAACAATTGCAAGGTTAATATTAAAACAATGAGAGAATGGGTAGGAGAAACTCCTGCATGTATTAGTTTATTTTACCTCCATCCTTCTTTTAATGCATTGCTGATTATTATGTCACATAAATAGCAGATGGTAGAGCCAGCTTTCTCATTTATCACTCTTTTATACATAGATGAAATCCAAAGACAGATAAAAGGATTGCAAATGCTTGATTTTGATTTTTTTTATTTTTGTTTGTAGACTATTGTTACTGCAGATAACATTGTCATTGCTACTGGAGGAAGACCAAAATATCCTACCCATGTAAGTTACTCTTCCATTTGACAACCCCAGTGCTGCTTGTGTTGCAGATCACAATGAAGGAGGATAAAGAATGTAAAAATAAAGTAACACATGAGAAATTTTTGTACTCATGTCATATGAAAAATTGTCTTTATATAAAGGATGGCTTTTTAGAGAAAAATTTCCATAGAAAACAATTTGCACCAATTTAGTATGTTCATGTTGCTTAGAGCTGTAGGATAATTCAGATTGGAAGTGAGCAGCCCCAGATATATTTGCCTTGGTCTGCTGGCTATACTTCAGCCAACACAGCCCAGATTGCTATTAGCTTTTTTTGCTGACAGGATTTGCATTGTAGATTCACCTGTGTGATCATAGATTACAGGTGCACTGGAGTATGGGATCACAAGTGATGATCTGTTCTGGTTAAAAGAATCTCCTGGAAAAACGTAAGTTACCTTACCATGGCTGTCACAGATGCTGTCCTTCATACCTTTTCTCTAGGGCAAGGTGAAAAATATTCAAAATTGCCTTTCATACATCAGTTTTTCTTCTGTTTTCTTTCTGAAAATGTGCTTTTCTATGCATAAACATCATACTTTCAACCTTCATTAGTAACTGATAGATCTTCCCCCTCCTCCTCTTTTGAAATTCCCTTCTAAAATCAAATTAAATACACGTTTTCACCGTGTTAGGTTGTGCTGTAGCTATTACACCACAAGGCACAAGAGGGCAGCATGAACTCACCCGGGGGCTGCTCCGTTCCTCGCCACGGGGGTGTGAAAGTGCTCCTCGATTAGGGAAGAAACTCCGACATAGTTTTGCGTTTTCCTAAGATGTGGTAGTTCTGATAACAAAAGAAAATATGGTGAGACATTTGGGTTACTTTTGCCATTTTTTTTGCTTTTAAAGCTATTGTTTAACTGAAATATTAAAACATTGGTTTTAATGGAAATACTAAAATGCCATAGTTGGTTTTTACAGCACATAGTACAGTAAGATTCCAAGTCAACACTGCCCTACAGAGCAATTTCCTGATGAAAATAATTGCAATAGGAAATACAGATTTGCTGGTATGGAAGTCAGCATATTGACTCAGCTCAGTCAGCATATGGAAGTCAGCTCAATTGAGCAATTCTAGAAAAAGCAAAAGAGACTTCAAGCTATATACTGGTGTTTTTGCAAAAAAACCCCATAGTTGCCAATCATGGCAGTGACTTTCTGCTATAAAAAACGCACCGTGTTAAGCTAAACATCAAATAGATAAATGAGGCTTCTTGGTACAATTTTAGAAAGAAAGTAAACTTGCTCTTGTTTGTAGTGTATCAGTCACCTCTTGAGTTTTGAAAGCATGATTTATGTGGGGAAATTGTTTTTAAGAAAATCAACACCCACACCAACACACCCCCCCCAAAAAAAAACCCAAACCAAAATATAAGATTTATTCTTGTAAGAAGTTTCTGTGAAAATGTGGCTTTTGTCCAGTTGCTGCTAATGCAAGTTGTAACAGTGTAATGTGGGAGTCTAGTGTTTATATGTTGCATTCCTGAGATTTAGTCAAAATAAGCCTTCAGGAGCTACAGTAGCATTTCTGTGCTTTATCAGGTTGTGTCTTAGCAAATGAAGGAAGGAGTTGTTAAAGGTTTGTTTCTGTCAGATTTGTTTCTATTATAAATATTCCCAAGGTTCAGTTTAACACCTTTTGTTTTTAGTCTGAGCTGTGTTGTACTTATTCTTTCTTTTCTCCCTCTCCAAATGTACATATCTTAGCTACAAATTACATGCCTGGAGGTTATAGAACTGTCAGTCCTGCAGTTATTCATATTTTTAAAAAAAAGTAAGCCATTAACCAACTTAAAAGTCCCTTAGATATACAAACATGGGGAAGAAACTCTCACTAGTGAGATGAAGGGTTTTGTCAGAGTGAATTAGAAAACATGCCTTGAAATATGTTAAGTATGAGTGAGAGATTGAGCAGGTGTGAATGAGCGTGGGTTCTCTTTCCTAACATTTCTATTAGACACTGACAATGCCCAGGAACCCCCTGTTTTGTACAAGGAAGTGTGAATAATGTGGGGTTGATGCTATGAATAAGTGCCACTGATACCTATTTTTCATCTAATGAAAAAGAAGAGCAAACATATGCCTAAATTACAGAAATTCACATTCTTTTCCCTGTGAATCTCCAGTAGATATTTATTTATGGGCAGCATGTGGCTTATTGCAGCACTTCCCAGGAGATACATGCTAATGAGGGAGTGATCATGCATTCACAGATGAATCAGGTGCCCTAATGCTGGAAAAATTATTTCCCATTATGTTAAATTGTTTGCCAAACGTAAACCCCAGACTAGCAGATTTTAATCGCTTTAACTCAGCCTATTCTCTGTACACCTTCAGAAATTGCATGTTTTTATTGTAGGGTAGAGAGAGATGTTATCTGGGGCCTTTTGTGAGAAAACATGTGTTGTACTGACTGTGAAGTCCCTGGGGCTTACGGAGCTGCAGCCTCCATGTCTGCACTCCTCAGAAGTTTAAAAGCATTGCTGTTAGAACTGGGAGATGCTGCAAATTGGTTTAGGGTAAGGCATAGGCCACAAGCCCATTCAAAAACCTAACAAAATACTTTGCTGTCAGTGGAAATACTGCATGGAATGTATCTCCAAACTGAGATCTTAAGAAGTCTGCATAACACATAAAGAGCTAAGGAGTGCAAGTGCAGCCTGTCCAGCAGCTGAGTGTAAATGGCTGCCTGGCTGGACCTACTTTTACCTGCAGAGCAGGTACTGAGCATTCTGCCTTTTGAACCCAGCAAATGTAGGGAACTGAGGATGTGGTCAGGAGAGAGAGGACTGCTGCAGTGTAGGGGGCAGCTGGGGACAGACATGGAAACTGCTGTGCTGGAGAGCTGATACACCTCATAAACTGAAAGTGCTGATGGACAATTTCAGTGATATTCTTGATTGAAAGGGTGTGAAATATTGGGAGAGATGAGAGCTGGAGTTTTATTTAAGAACTAAAATGGATATATTTGATAAATAGCAGTCTAAGTAAATCTATTAAACCCTTTTTCTATAACAACGTACACAAATGTTTGAAGATAGGAAAGGTAAATATTTGGCATTTGGAAAAATACGATGATTGAAAAGCTGATAGTTATAAATCAAAATGAAATTTAGCAATGAATAAAATCTTACATTGGGAACTGTAATCTGGATAGGAAGACATAATTGATAGACCTACCTTATGTGCTGAAAGATGACCTGTCAGGGAAGAAGATTGGCCTGAGTGAATAGAGAGTTTTGGTTGGAACTCAGGGAAAAAAGGAGGGTTTATGCCCCTGGGAGAAGAGGAAGGACTACAAGGATGCCATGAGGTTGTGCAGGGAGAAAATTAGAGGGACCAAAGCCCAATTAGAACTTAATCTGGCTACTGCAGTAAAAGGCAATAAAAATATTTCTATAAATACAGTGGCAACAAAAGGAGGGCTCAGGAGAATCCCCATCCTTTATTGGATGCGGGAGCACGGGAGAAGCACAGTAACAAAGGAAAAGGAAAAGGCTGAGTGAGTTAATGCCTTCTTTGCTTCAGTCCTTAACAGTAAAAACAGTTGTTCTGAGTGTACCCAATCCCCGAGCTGAAGGGTGGGGACAGGGAGCAGAATGAAGCCCTCATAATCATGAGGAGTTGTTTAGAAAACTGCTACACCACTTGGACATGCACAAGTCCATGGGGCCAGATGGGATCCACCCAGGGATGCTGAGGGAGCTGGTGGAAGAGCTCACTGAGCCACCCTCCATCATTTACCAGCAGTCCTGGCTAACTGGGGGGGTCTCAGCTGACTGGAAGTTGGCAAATGTGACACTCACATCAGAGAATGGGTTTTGTTTGATTGTGCAAAAATATGCATAAGCTCATTCCACTGCTTTATTCTTTTCTTTTTATGTAACAGGTTGGTTGTTGGAGCCAGCTGTATCCTTTGAAAAGCCTGTGATGATCTATGATTATAAGTAGCATAGCTGTCTTTCCTATGGAAGTTCAGTTTTCAGAATTCCTTTGTTCATGTCAAATAGTTGAGTTGGTAAGAGAATAGTAACAGTTTTCTATGCAGTAGCATCATGGAAATTAAGATCGGTTGAAGATAAATTCTCAGGATCTTAAATCCAGTGTTAACTATGAGGAATAAGACTTCCAAGTATTCCAAGTATTTATTCTATGTACAAAAGATGCCTGTATGAGGAAACTTGGTATCTCCAAGTAAAAGGCCCACTTGTATACTACTGTTATGTATTGTGTTTATACAAAATTATTGTTTATATTTGCTTAACTGGTGCATCACCAGATGTTTCCCTTGAGTGTGCTGGTTTTCTAACAGGCATTGGATTGGACACTACAGTCATGATGAGAAGTATCCCACTTCGTGGGTTTGATCAGGCAAGTATAGAATATCGTACATCTCCTTATTTAGCAAATAAATTAAGAGATAGATTTGATTATTTTCATGTCCTAAAGAAAAGTGTTATTTGCTTCTCCAAACATTTCCTAGTACATGCACAGTTTTTGAGGCGGGAATGTTGTTGCTTTAAGTGGCAGTGACAAACACCACTTGTAGTGACACTAGTGACAGCTCCTGGTTGTGTGTCACACTCTCCCACTTTGGAGGGGCTTCTTTAAAACTAGCGGCTTGTATGCCTTAAAACTGGTGGCATGAGTTTGCAAAACATTGTATAAGAATAATTCTTGGGATTTACACACATCATTGAAGAAATCTACACCTGTAACAGCACCAGGTCTGAGCAAGCAGGGAATAGTGTGTGTGGCACTTGGTCAAACGCTTACAGTAGGGCTTGCTCTGCGAACTTGATCCTTTGTAGGCAGGAAGAGCACAGTGACTATACCAAAGTTAATAAAGTATTAATGGAGATAAAATAATTATGTTCAGTCTGCAGCTACATTGAGTCTGATGGAAACTGCTTAGTGAATACTCACATTTCTGAAGAGACATAACCCTGCTGTTGCCTTCATATTAGTTAATATCAACTTCAAAAATAAAGTTTTGTAAGCTGAGAGAGCTTGTGTGTAGTTGTTCTATGTGAGTGGTTTTGTAATAATATCCTTTAAGTATTAAACATACTCTGGCAAGGTGCAACCTGAGTTCCTGCAGTCAAGAGCACTGACGTCTTTGGTTAAACCTGTTGATGCCACACTTTACTATTTGAGTGTGGTGTGGCATTATTTCAAACAGGCTCTTAGGACAAAAGTATTATTTCCTTTTTTTGTACTAGAATTTTCCATGAAACCTTAGTGATTCATAGTCATTGCAGAGAAATATCAGGCATTATGGCAAAGGGAAATATTTTTCTCCCATTGTTTTATGAAAGTATTTAATTTTCATCAAGCTACTAGAAAATTGTAATTATGGTAATGATAAATTGAATCTGCTCTAGATGGTGTAACCAACAAGTGTTTTAAAAGCAATAATTTTATTAATATATTGTTTAATTTTTTTGAAATTAATTTGAGTGTTTAGATGTAGGTGTCTCTTGGAATGGACTTGCAGGTTATAGTGGCTCCCTAAATTACCATGTCTATCATGTGTTGGCAATGCGTAGTAATTAAGCGATAAAGAATGTTTGAAATGCATAAAGTATTTACTGGGGTTTCCTGAACCCAGCTGAGGGAGGGGTTTGCATTGAAAAGGCTATATGTCTAAGAAAAAACAAATTTGTTTCACTACTCAACAGCAAATGGCTTCTTTAGTAACCGAGCACATGGAATCTTATGGCACAAAACTTTTAAAGCGATGTTTCCCAACTAAAGTTGAAAAATTGAAGAACAACAGATTGCAAGTCACTTGGAAAAATGCTGACCTGGACACAGAAGAAACCGATTCTTTTGATACAGTTATGTGGGCAGTAGGTAAATATGATTATCTTAACATTTCTTTGCAATGCTTTCCATTCTAAAAGTGAAGTCACTTCTTCATGGGGTCAAACAGCCTACCCCCTCCCCCCGTATAGTAAATATTTAGTGACTTAAACATTGATAGTTGTTTAATTCTTTTCTTGCATGCCTGACTTACTCATTTACAGTCTAAAACCACTTTAAAGTTACTGTGAATGGAAGAAGTCTGTGGTAACTATTTTTGCATGAGCTGCAGTAAATGGGGGACCATCTAGTATTCCTCACTTTTACTAGAGTAAGAACATTAATTCCAGCAAGCTCTGTGTTGCAGGTATTGTTCTCTAAGTCAATATTCTGGATTGATTCATGACACTATTCACAATGAGTGCATATTTGTCCTGTTTAAGAGGCAACCATTTCTTTTAGGATTTTTTATAAACTGTACTGCTTAAGTTTGTTATTGCAGCCATCATCCAATTCACAGAAAGAGAAGTAACTATCTCTAAAAATCCAAGGTCATAGCAGGGAACTTCGAAACTGTATAGATTTTTGCAATCTGGCTAGGGACTTTCACATATTTCAGACCCTTCGGAACGGACATACAACGACTAAGAGTAAATCAGTTTAAAAGAATGCTGTGACAAATGTCTGTGGGCATAATCAACAGCAATAGGAGTTAAATCTGGGGTTTGCCTCCTTTGAGACAAATGCTACTTCCTGCAAGGACTAACACACTAAACGATATATGGCTGGAGCCCACAGGAGGGAAAATACTCCTTCAGTGTTGCCTCCCTAAGCTGCTCATTTGTTGTTGTTATGAGTCTGTCCTCAGTTCCTGTATTGGTTCATGTGGGCTGTAAGCCCACCAGAGTAGGAGACCCCTTGTCTTTTGTGCTTATAAAGCTTTGTGAATATCTGGAATTCTAGATAAGTAATGCATGGCTAAAGGTAGTAGTGGTATTTGGCAGGCAGATGATATCTGGCAAACAAAGTAAATAGGTTTAAATGTACTGCCCAAGGAATCTGTTTTGATGCAGATGAATAATCAGTTTTACTAGCAGTGTTAGCTATTCCCTTGACTACTTTATTTTTATATTCTTTTATCTGTCACTACTGTTTTAGACTAGTGGGGATGCATGACTCTTTCATTTGTTTATAACATAAATTTAAATTTTCATGCTTGTAGAATAGATCCATTACAGGATTAGAAACAGATCATTTGCAGCATTTTGTATTTTGCCCAGTGGACTTAATCTATTGTCCAGTTGTTCTATTTCCCTGGTAAAGTCAGCTTTATATCTTCCTAATACCTCAAACAAAGAGCAGGTTGTGCATTGTGACAAAGGTTTTCTTTTCCGTACTGTAACTACTATTCTCTTAGAAGTGCATTGGGTCTACAAATTGTGGAAACAGCCTATATTAATGCATTATTCTCATCAGAACCAATCAAACAGACTTAGTGCTTGCCAAGAGCAAAAAAAGATCAGGCTATCTGGACATGTGACAATCCTGAAAACTGTAGAATAATATTCATGAGGTGAGATGAAAATGTTTCCAAAAAGTGGCTTTCTAAATGCTGTATTTGATTTTTCTTAAGCTTTCTGGTAGAAAAGCGAACACATTCTGTGGTTCTATGAAAAGTACACTGATTTGGAGACACTCATGTCAAATGTCGAGTCAATTTGTTTACTTTTGTCTAATGTGGAAAAAAGAGCTATTAAGTTGAAATAATAAGAAACAAATCTTGGTTTACTGTTAATTATAATGGAATAAGGTTGCATGATGGACTATTGCAATTCAGTTGTAACATGAGTCTGCTTACTATTTCAATACAGAAGAACTACAAGTATTATAATTTTTGTCATAGATCTGAGTTACAATCCATATTGTAATATGAATATGAATAGTTTGAGGATTTTGTGTTGACTTTTTTTAGTGTTCAAATTGGCACTCCACCCTTAAGGATTAAACACGTTAACAGTTAAAGCTGGTTAATTGGTGTGCAGTCCGTATGATTCATTGTTTTGCTCTATATCAACACACCCACACCAGGTGTCTCAGATAATAGGCTGGGAAACTTGGTGGTGTTGAGGATTTCCTGTCTGCAGATGTGCCAGTTACAATACTGATTGAAGCAAGTCAGCTTGTAGAGTTAGTTAAAAAGCAGCCACTATTGTTAACTAATTGTAGCCTAAATTATAGTACACATCTCCTTATTTTTTGCCAGTGCATCATGGAATTTTAGTAGGATTTTATGAATAATGTTAAAAATAATTACTGACAGTGGAACATAGTTTAATAAGCTAGCTACAGTACTATCTCTTAAAGTCAGCCCTTTAAAAAGAAAATTAGATTGTGTTTCTGTGAGGAGTTTTGTGTTGCCTTTGGAATGTGTGATTTTCTGCTTGTATGGATAAGCCAGTAAAAGTAGGCATAATGCTCTCTTTGTTTTTCTGGCTTTTTTGAACTGGTCAAAATATTTGAGGAGAAAAAAAAGAGATCTCATTTTGATACATTTTAATGTAATTTAAAAGTTTCAATCCAAAGGTTTGTAGGTAACTGTCATGGACCTGTAATACCTTGCTGAGGGACTATATACTGTTATATTCCAGCTCAGTGAAAGAGCTTGTTCTCGACCTTTATTTGATTTTTCCAGTTCAGCTCTGTATGTTCTTCTGTCTGGCTAGTGCTGTCTTTGGCTTTCCGAGAATTCTCCTGAAATGATGAGATTTTGAGGTTTTGAGTTTTGTTCAATGTAGAACCAATAAACTTTTACTGCTATATAGTATCCTCCCTGCCCTCAAGGACATACAAAAAATGTTTCTTAGATGCCTGATTTACCTGAGCTCCAAAGCAATAGTAAATGTGTGTATATACAGAGTAAAAATGGGATCTTCATCCAAAGGAAAAAGTAGAGACTGACACCATTGTAAGCAGATGCAACTGCTGAGCTGCAGGGCAAAGTTGGAGGAGATCAGGCTTTGTAGGGAGGGTTCATTTCAGCTGTTGAAGGACTGAAACCTGTGGATGGAGTGCAGCAGCTGCAAACAGCTAATATAGAAAAGGAATTGGTAAGTAGTATTTCCATGTGAGTTTGCAATAGATGGCAAAATATCACTGCTGTAACTGAAATTTGATCATTCACAAAATTCTTAGATAAGGTATCAAGTCAGTCTATCTCCAATGGGGTCCTACTGTGTAGAGGAGCAACACTGAATGGATGATTAAACTAAGCAGGTATTTGCAATATAGCCTGGAATTAGTTTGTCAGAGAATGGGAGTTAGTGTGCTAGTAAACTGTAACAGAAGGAGCAATGACCAGCAACAGATTTTAAGTTTAGCTTTATAAAAAGACACTTCTCCCTGATGAGGGCAGTGGAACAACCATTCTCAAGTTCCAATGCATTTGTGTGCTTATAGGATCCCGATTGTGTCTTTGAAATAATATCATCTTTGCTGTAAAAAAGAATTACAACTCTAGGTCAGTGTAAATCTAAACAGGTATCAGGTATCATATACTATCAAGCACATTGTCCTTTGTGTCAGACTGGACATTGGGCAGATTTATTTTGTTGTGCAGTAAAATAGAATCCTCACTGTTCATTATCAACAAAGGGTTAAGTACATAACATTTTTTGTAATAGTTTTCTTCAAGGCTTACAACCAAACCAGTTTGGATTAACAAGGGAAACAGAAATTTTGTTGGGAGATTTTCTGTGAAAAGTTCCATATGGTAAAATATTGCTGTGATCTCCTGTGAGCCCATCTCTGCCAGCCCCTGTAGAAAAGGGAATGGGCTTTAGATGTGTCTTGGCAAAAAAAATCTTGAAATCGAGTTTTTAACCTTTGAACTATTCAGTGAGAAGTAATGCACCTTGGCTGATCTCAGGCAATTCTTAATGCTAATGTGTTGTGGTTTGCTGAGACTCTGGGTCTTTGTTCTGAGCTTTCTCTGTCTGTCTCTTTTATTAACTTAAATTCATTACTCTCTTGGTAAGATATGGTTTCTGCAATCCTGATGAAAATTGTCATTCCCATTACATCAGCCAGTGCTTTTAGGTTTTTCCCCAGTATCTAGTTTTAAGGACATTCAGTCAGACTTTATTCAGCAGGGCTATTTTTAATGTGCTTTTCCCTTCATTTGTTTAACCAACCCATAAATGTTGAGTCTAACTTTTATTTTATGCTACTTATTTTACCAGCCTGTAACTACAAAAAGAACTTGTTCATGTGCTAGGCTATTGCCGCGATGCCACCGGCAGGGGCACCAGTCGTCCGCTCGTGGTTCCAGGGGCTGGCCAAGCTGCTCTGGGTATGGGAGGGCTGGCGAAGGACCAGCAAGGTTTCACCTAACCCACCGATGGTACAGGCGCGCCGAGGAAGGAGAGACAAGCGGAGGGGCTCCTCAGATGTTTTATTTGGCACCTGGGTCGTGCCAAAGAAGCACTGGCATGGCGAGTTACGTGTATACCAACATGAGGGGGCGGGGGAGGATACAAGCATCCTATGAGGCAGGGATGCAGGGTTTGAATTTGGCGGGCTTTGTATAGGATTGCAAAATACAGAGCCCCCCAGGGGGAAAAACCAGATGTGAGGGGGAGGGGAGCAGGGAGATGGGGGACAGCAAGGCCTGGCCATGAGGAAAACTGAAACCTGGCCATTAGCACACCACAACAGTGCTGTTTGAGTTGATAAGTGATGCTAACCTTTACCTGAATGATGGTATAAATAGATTAAAAAATGGCAGAAAATTACTCCAAAGTAATTTCTTGAAAACAGTATCATTACGGTGACGTTTTATGCAGAAAACAAGTTCTGTTCACCCATAAGTGCCAAGGAGATTGAAGCCAATGACCTGCCTCACTTGGGCATGGTGGTTGAGTACTGGTTTTTGAGACTGCAGAGCCCTCTGTTGAAACCAAATCTTTGGTTAAAGCAGGCTTTGTGTGGGAAGATTAATGTCAGAGTGAACTGTAGCTTTCTTCTCAGAAAATGTTTCCAGCTCACTTCACTTTTTACAGGACCTTGAGAACAAGAGAAGTAGAATTTTAGAAGTCTGTCCCATACTGTAAGGTTTTTATTTGGTTACATGTCACTTGGAGTTGCTTTTGTTAACTCTAGATGTGCAGTGGATGGCTATGGCCAAGTTTTTGTTCATTGCACCATAAGCTTTCTGCTGAGAGATCTCCTCTGTGTAAAAAGTATTAGTCAATGCTCCAGAGGAGAGTACAGTGAGCAGCCTTGGCAGAGAACCAGTTACTGCCCTAGCACTGGCTAAGGGCCAGATTTTTTTGTCAAATTGTGGCAAGTATGCTGGAGATTTATCAGTAATGGATACACTGTTCAAAAGCATCCTTGTAACAATGGTGCACTCTGCTATCAATGTGATAAACGTTCTGAACTTTTTTAAATCTTACTTAATCTTACTCTAGTCAATATTTTCCTGTAGTCTGAACAGTAGTTACACTGAATTGGTTTTTATTAGTCATTACCAGCCGGTTATGTTTTAGTGAACATTTTGTGGGTTTTAGGAGACATTTAAAGGAGGAAAGAGTAGTGGTCTTGAAACTAATTTGGGGAATATGTCAGGCACCTAGAACAAAGTAAGAGAAGAGAGTATTGAGACTGGGAACACAGACAAGATTTTCATTAAGGTCAGGCTGAGGTCAGATTGGATAAAGTTGTGTGGATAAAGTAATGTGTCAAAATGCCCATGTATAAGGAAGAAGTGGAGAAGACTATTGGGTTTGATCTTTATTCCAGAAAAACCATCCTGTCACCCAGCAGTATCCTCACAGTGGCCATCTACAATGACATGCATGGTTAACTCCAGTTTGGATTTTTGAAATGTTGTAAGGCAAACAGGCATTCCAGCTTCTGTGGTTAAGAAACTCTGGAAGACCCATTATAAAATCTGCTGTCGGCCGCACCTTTATCACCCTCGGAAATCTTACTGGATGCAAGGATATGCTACCACTCATTTACTACTGCTGCTTACCTGATTATGCCTATTCCTCTGGCTTCTTTTGAGTTTCGCTGCTTCAGTCTCCACTGTTGAAGGTCCTGCACCTGAAGGTCACAGTCTGATATTTCTTCCCCTTGTTCTGTGTGCAGGTGTGATTACCACAGCCCCTGGGGAGGTGATGGGACACAATACCACATCGGAACATAGCTAGCCTGGCCCGCGTCTGTGATGGGAGCTGCAACCACTCTCCTGTCACCCCCTGCCGCTAAACTGGCTAGCAGTCCCCTTAGGAAGCCATGTTGTTAGATTTTACAAAAACAGATCAAAAAGCTGTTTTTTCTTTTAAAGTTAAAAGCAAATGGGGACAGGCACTGAAAGCAGGGCTCTGTGTGGTTTTCACAGCTGTGTGGTAAGTGTATGGGTCTATGAAAGATGAGATTATGGTGTGCTATTAGAAGTGCAGGAGGCAGGTAACCTTTTTAAGGGTCAAATGTGAGTTGCACCTTTCTTCTGGATGTCTGGCATAATATTTTGCTGTTTTGAATGAAAGCTAAATCTAATCTTGTGTCTTATACAATCATACACTCCTCTTTGGCAGTTTCAGTACATCTTCAAACTAAAAGCACATGTGCTGATTTTAGGTGAATGGTGGGTTTGTGTGCCTGGTAGGATTTGGGATCTGAGAAATAAGCTGTGAAGTAATGCTTTCTTGAAGTTGTAAATGTCAAAAAATTAGGAGTTATGGGTATAAAATGAAAGTCCTATTGAGAAATGGTGAGAACTGATTCTATAATAGTAAGTGAATGTTGGGAAACATCAGAATTCCTTGAATTTGGCGCTATAATTTACCAAGATATGTTGTATAATCATGAGCCTAAGGTACTGAACTTGAGATGAAGCAAAATCAGTAAGTATAATTCTGGTTTGTGGAGTTGAACCTGCATGGAGCTAAAGGCCAATAAAGCTTCAGTTCAGTGTTTTAAAATTTTGGTGTTGCTCTCAGAAATAATAGTTAGGCAGTAAAATTGAGAGAGAAACTTCACTATGAGAAGCAGCACATTTTTTGTAACTCTTAGCTATTAATACCAAGCTGTACATACATTAAAATAGACTGGAATGGAAAGGTTAAGTGTTATCCTGCAGCTTTGATAAACTCAACTGTTGTTGTCTCAGGTCTTTAAATGACTCTATTGACAGTTTTTCGTTTTTTCCTCTTTCAGTGCCTGCCATTGCGTGCTAAGTTTTCTCTTGGCTCTGCCTGGCAGGAAAAAGGGGAAACTAGAAAACCCCATTAGTTGTCCATTTGCAGAATACCCAGGCTTTACTCTCAATACACAAAGAAATACAACGGTAGGAAGTTGTTTCACATCCGAGCCAAGATAAGGTCCTGGAGGTTTATTATTTTTGTTGCCTGATAGCATCAGGACTGGGGAGCAGGGGGCAGAGAAGGAACAGCAGATCAACATCCCATGGGGACAACAGAAGGGAAGACAGACAGATAGCCAAGTGCCGACAGCTTCAGTCAGTACTCCCAGAGGAAGTGTTGGTTTCACCAGATGAAATTAATACACAGAAGTCTTTACGGAGGCATTCAGATGTGACATTGTTTAAGGGGCCTGGCTATATGGCAGATGTATAAAGCAGTGAATCATATGTTTACATATAATTAGGTCTGTATTGACAAGCCAGGTTTTCCTTTTGTTTAATAATTTCCTACATTAACATCAAAGAGCTTGTTTTTATAATGAAAACACATTTCCCTTTTTGTTTTGCTTTGCTATAGCTCTGTATTAACATCAAATGCGAATCATGACTCATGCAAAGGAGACCTGTATGTGCAAATATATCCATATTCATTTAAAGCCTCTAAAACAGACACAGTGTTATAAAAATTCCTTAATTTGGGTATATTAAGGTATTTTTTTTCTGTGTGATCCTGTGTAGCCTTACAAACTTGGTGAGTACTTCATAACTTTACTGTGCTTATTTACTTTCAAATAATTTGGATAGAATTTAAGATTCCAGTTTCTGAGTCAGGAATTTCTTCCTTAGAAATTCTGTGAAAGCTCAGTGTGATGCTATTAAGACTTCAGTGTTCTAAGGGGTAACTATACAGAAAACACTACAAAAATATATCTTTTAAATATGAGATAATTTGATATCATTGGAATAGGAAGTTGTAATAAAATCTGGGCTTGGTAGGATTTGCCTCATTTGTTTTAAAATACATTTAAAATAATGTTTCTAAACTCTACAGAAATAGCTCAAATACAGTTTGAGATAACTAAATCAGCATTAAGTACTTGAGAGCAAAAGTTGAAAAAATTTTTCATCGAAACTGAGGGAACTAAAAATGTTTTAAGATAAGTTTATTCAGATGACAAGAAAGTAGGACTTCAGAAATGTTTAACATTGAACAGCATTATTAATAATTTTTATCGAAAAAGTATGCACAACACACTCTTGGCATTGAGTGTCATTTGGTTAATGTTTGTTGGAAATTTTCAGTGTAGAATTTGCTTAATTTTTATAGGTATATTGGTGCTACATTAAGAAACTGAATTTAGAATGTTCAATAAATATTAAATCATGTGGGTTTTGCACTTTTTCCAGTGGGTGTCATCCTTCATATTTAAAAAGGATAACTCTCTGAAGTCTGAGCAAAGGCAATAGTGATTGAGCTCGTTCACACAGAATGTCATATCCATATTTTCCACCCCTGCAGCTTTCTCAGAATAAGTTTTGTCGTGTTTCTGCTTGGACTATCAAATAGGACAAAGTTCTTGGAGACCCACACTGGAGGATACCAGCTTTTTAGATTAACACTGCTGAAGTTTTTCCAATAACTTTTACTTTCATTTCTTTCTTTTTTTTCTTAAGGCCGAGCCCCTGACATTAAAACTCTCAATTTGGAGTCGGTTGGAGTGGAAACTAATTCTGAAACTGGAAAGATTATTGTTGATGCCAGTGAAGCTACTTCTGTTCCTCACATTTATGCAGTTGGAGACATAACAGAGGTACTGAGTCTACATAAACTATTTTACAATAACAGGAAGCCAACTTTGTTCCTGACTAATAACTAGTCCCCAGATGTCGTCATGCTCTAGCATATATCTTAGTGTTTTGCACTTTTTCACTTGGCAGGGCTGGAGTGTTTATGCCAGCCACCTGGGTCAGTAATTTCCTTCACAGGGATCTCGTGAAGTATCTCGGCATAAGAGATTATTGCTGATGTTTATCAGGGAATGCATCTTTGGTCAGAGGCTAATAATGATGTCTTTATCACTTCAATTATCTTTCTAATAATGTTTTTATCACTTTTGATATATGACTTCATACTGCCTGTGAATGCTGAGTGAAAGCAGTTCTTACCTTCTGTAGCTGAGTACATTCACTGGGAATGACCATGACAAGTTCTGTGATTGCATTTGAAGTATTTTGGGTGTCAATTGAGACTAATCACAAAACAGTTTTTCAGCTCCCTGATGCAAAATGCTTCTGACAAAAGTACCTTCCTCTAGAATAAGAAAAAGTAATTGCTGAAAATATTAAATGTATTTGACTTTTTTTCATGATTTGTGAATGATTATGCCAAGTAACCATGAGGTGTGTGGGTTTTTTGTTTGGGGTTTTTTGTTGTTGATGTTTTAAAGAGGGGACATTATAACTTAGGCAAAATAATTTACTTGTTAGAGAGGTAAAACCAGATTCTGTGGTCTGATTCTAGTGCTATTGTAATCTGTAGTCATATATGACAAGAATGTGTTGTTATGATAAATGCTCACTTAAATACCTTCAATCTGCCAATTTTCATTTTACTTTATAGCTCAGATTATCTACTGTATGTTGATTTCATACAAAATGTTTGCCTGGATTCTGAACTGTAGAGTTACAGGAGGATGTTATCATCTGCCTGCTGTGCCTGCAAAATTTGGGCAATATGTAGAATACAGAGGCTGGGTATTGCAAGATCCAGAGTTCTCTTACCTGTTACTGAACTTAATGGAATTGAGGCCTTTCAATCAGGATTGCATTCATATAGTGCAGGCATCTGCTTTACAAGTCTGGTAAAGCTAAATACTATAACAATATCCAAACACTACATATAGTATAATTCTAGAAAAGTTTAAAAGATTTCTCATTCTGCCATGTTTAAAATATTTTAAAGGTCTCTCAAATGTATAAACCCTACAGGTGCTTTTAGTTTCTGAAGAGATGTAACAGGTTAGATGATGTCTCGGGAATAGCCCTGCAAATATCTGACTGGAGTATGGAGCTGCCAGAGACACTTAAATCTCATAAATCTGCTGACCACTCCTGACCTCTTCCCTCTATGCAGACATGTGTTTCTTTCTGTCTGTCTCCATCTTCATGTAAAGGACTTGCCATTTCCTTTTTAATTGTGTTAAACTCTTTCCTTCTGAAGTATTTCTCTTGCTCTTTTTATTTTTTTTCCTCTTACTCTACACAACTTCTCTATCCTGTCCTGTCACTCAGAGCTTTGGGATTTTGTAGAGTTCCTCTCCTTTCTTCCACTTCACATGCAGGTTCTGTCTGTTACTTCTTGCTCTGGAATATTTCCTAAAGTCCACTTTCTGCTCACAACAACCCCCTACACCTGCTTATCCCTGATATATATGCCTTGGCTAGGCCTCTTGCTTTCAAAAATTTTCTTTTTAATTTCATCTAAGAAGCACTGTTTAGAGGCAATACTGGCAGGACTTAGATTCTGTTGCTTATTTTGCTGCCGATCTGCAGTGTTATTTTGGTTGAGTCATTTCCTTTTGGATGCTTTTTGTCTCTTGCCCTTTGAGGATTTAGTTAAATAAGAAATATAAAGTGAGAGGCAGGATGCTCTCCTCCTTCCTACTCTGGATCTGAAAAATCATGTCTTCATTTATTTGTCATTTTCATTTTGTTGTTGAAACTTGGATTTCCTTTTCCTGCTTTTGTCCTTATTAATGTAGATTTTTTAACTTGAGTGGTTCAATAGACACTTTTAAATACAAGTGTTAAAAACAGCAACACAGTTCTATGCTGTGTCCAGTGTACAATTGGGAGAAAAAATGAAAATGTTAAGTCAGTGCTCTGTAGAAATATTCCCTTAAGCTTTTATCCGCATATTGGTTCAATGCAGGGAATTAAAGAGATCATCATATAGTACTCATACATTTAAAGTGTTAAGAGAAAAAAAGAATTACTGCCACTATCTTATCTGACTCCAGCACAATGTGAGCTGTGTAATTCCACTTTCTAAGCAATGAAATTTATTTTATTTGAATACTTAAATTAATTTAGTCTTTTTTTTTTTAAAGCAGAATTAATTTAGATAATAAATTTCATTGGCATGGGAACCAGCACTGAAAGAAATTTCTGTGTTGGTGCATGTCTCAGATTAACACATACACAAGAATCAAGTGCATCCTGGTAGGAACTACAAAGCTGCAGAGCTTGGTTGTGGTACTTTCTGGGTGTGACCTACCAAAAGAGCACAGGAAGGGGAATCTTTTTTCCTGTGAGTGAGCATCAGTGATCCCTAAGAATCATTATAAGAATTATCTTTTTTCTCTGGTGTTTCTGCTCAGGATTTCTCTTTGATCTGCTCTGTTCCTGTCAGTTTCTTTGCTACCGTAAAGTCCTTTTGCTTAAATTTTGCAAGTAGTTCCCAAGCCCTCCTCCCTCCTCTACCACTCCACACTGAATAAACACTGAATTGCTACCCAATAGCAAGAACTACTTTTTTGGTTTGAATGCAGTGCCCTGGGTGAAAGGGGAGTGAGAGAGGGGGCAGGCAAGTTTCCTGATTGCTCAGAGTGACTGTTTTCATTTGGGAGTCATACCCAGCTGGTACAAATGGGAAACTATGTGTGCATGGGTGTCTTGTTGCACCCCTGTATGACAAATGGAATCCCAGTGTTACCCAAGCTGTTCATTTGGAAAAAAGGGGAAAAAAATCTTCCAGATGTCGGTCAGTTTGTGTACCCTCAAAAAACATTTTTTGAGTTTTGGCAAAATATTATTTTCAACTGACAGGTGAAAATGCACTTTCATTTTCTGTAATCAGGATGAGGAAGATCAGGGTGGAATTTTAGTTTGTTTTGTTTTGTTCAGTGCTGATATAAACTCTCTATGTTAAAATACTTCCACCGGTAGAGTTGTTGTTGAAAAGCATGGCACACACTATAAAGACATTTTCTCAGAAGGAGGTTTATCACATGGTCAGGCTGCCCTACATCTGTCATATTTCAAAGGGTATATAACAAAGATGTGTAGAGAAAGTGGAATGTACAGTATGTTGCTTTGAATAGAAATGAGACTAAAAAGAGTTGTGTTAGAACAAATACACATTACTTCAAAGCTTTTTAAACTCTCTTAGGACCATCTCTTTTAAATGTATAATCCATTGGAGGATTCTTATGAACAATTCGTATCCATAATTATCAGCAGAGTAGTTCTACACATGACTGCAAAGTGAATGTTCATTTCAAATATTTACCAAGGAAGGTCTTTAAGTCATTGTTTATGAGGAATTGGGCTTTATCTGCATGGATGTTTTAGTAATTAGTTGGGTTTTGTGGAATGTATGGCAGTGCTTTCAAAATTTTATCTCTCGTTCCAATCTTCTATTCATTTCTGGAATGCCAAAACAGCATATTTTTCCTGCTACAGAAATGATTGGCAGACATGTTTCAGGCAAATGTGTATAAGAAAAAACAAATTTCATCTTGTAAAGTACATTTACAGACTTGAAAGTCAAAATGCTGGGTTTGAAAAATTGTGACTTGACAGATGTTAGAAGGAAAAAGAGATTTTTGTGATTTGTCATGAGCTGTGGAGGAAAAATAGGTTAGTCTTCATTAACAATTAGAATTGTGATTTCTGTTATCAGGTTAGATATAATGTTTCAGATTTTTTTTGCAATGGAACTTTTAAGTGGTTATTAGTACAGATAAAAGCCTAGATGCCTATTAATATGTAGATAATTTATATGGTATGTGTACTGAAGAAAAGGGTAGCTAATACTATGTACAGAGTCTACCTCCCAACTTAAAAAAAAAAGATAAA
>VYZT01053441.1:363-11416 GCA_013400735.1 Pomatostomus ruficeps
CACCATGGATGTCCCACCATGGATGTCCCACCCAGGATGTCACACCATGGATGTCACACCATGGATGTTCCACCACGGATGTCACACCATGGATGTCCCACCATGAATGTGTCACCCAGGATGTCCCACCCAGGATGTCCCGCCATGGATGTGCCACTGAGGATATCCCATCCAGAATGTCCCATCCAGGATGTCCCGCCATGGATGTCCCACCATGGATGTCCCACCATGGACGTCACACCCAGGATGTCCCATCCAGAATGTCCCACCATGGATGTGCCACCATGGATGTGCCACCCAGGATGTCCCGCCATGGATGTCCCACCCAGGATATCCCATCCAGAATGTCCCACCATGGATGTCCAACCATGGATGTCCCACCATGGATGTCCCACCATGGATGTGCCACCATGGATGTCCTGCCATGGATGTCCCATGGCACATCCCGGCTCCTTCCATCCTCCTCCTCACTGTGACCACTTCCCCCCAGCTGGATTGGCCCGGGAGGAATTTTTCCTTCTCATCTCCCTTTGTTCCAACCCTGTGGCCTTCTCCCACCTCTCTTCCCAAACTCCAGGCCTTTTCCAGCTCCAAGACATCCCGCAAAACACCTCTTAATGTTCAGAGCGCTTCCAAACCCGACAGGAATTAAAATTTTAGGCAGGACGGATACAAGATCCGATTTCATCCCAAACGCTGTCACGGTGAAGGGTGAGAGCTGCTGATTATCCCAGTTTTTGGTATTCCCAATCCTTGGATTTGCTCCATTTTGATGTCCCTGATGGGTGACAGTGAATTCCAGCTTGGGAGGCTCCTGTGGGATGGTTGGAAGAAGTTTCGCCATCGGGAAGGTGACACATGCCTGGCAGGGATTGTCCGGGGAGCTGCTGGCTCTGCATCCCTGGGGGATTTTGGGAATTGTCTGGAGAGCCATGGATCACCGGATCCCATCCTGAACCTACAGACGGATCCCACGGGATCAGACGAAACTTCTGCTCCAGGAGCGGGTGTGGATGTGCTGAGTTAATCCCAGGAGCTGCCCTCCTTCCTCACCAGCGTCCTCCAAACCTTTGGTCATGGAATTCGACCCCATGGAAGAGCCCTCCATGGAGTCAGGAATCCCCTTTCCATTTATGGCCATTCCTAAAATCCCGTGTCCTGAAACGCCATCCCATCCATCTCCGATCCGAGTCGCCGCAGATTGACTCTGCTCCCACCGCTGCAGAATCCAGGTTTTCCTCTGGAATCTGCCCCCGCCGTGGGAAACCGAACCTCTTCCACCTCTTCAGAGCGACGCCAGGAATTCCGAACCTCTGCTCCTCCTCTCCTTTCCTTGCCGGACGGCCCTTCCAGGACCCAGCTCCTCCGCTCAGCCATTCCATCATTTCTCATGGAATTGTCCCACTCCAAGTCCTTCCTCTCCATCCCCCGTGGTGCTTCCAAACTGATCCCGCGGTCTGGAATCCGACGATTTGTGTCGGACCAGAGAATTCCATGGTGGAGCAGCTCCACCCACGACGGCCTCGGAGGGGCCGGCCGATACCGCGGAACGCTGGGAATGACGGACACGGCCAGGAGCTCTCCCTCCTCCACAGGGAATGCTCTGGAACCCACGGGAGCTGTTCCAGTCAAGATTCCCGGTTTTCACCCCAAATCCGTGCCGGGGGAACGGGGCGGCGGGAAGGTTCTTACAGCGGCGTTCCCGGGGGCTGCAGCATTCCAGAGGCACCCAGGCCTCAGGGAGGACGGATTCCAACATTTATTCAGAGGGAATTAAACCCCTCTCAATCCTGATCCTCTCCAGTGACATCTCCACGCCAAAAATCCCAAAAAAAAGAATTTAAACTCAACCCCAACAGGGCCACGGGTTTTTCTTTCCCACAAACTCCGCGCTTTCCCTCCCGGCTCGCGGGAAGGGTTTCCAAAATTCCGAGGAAAAACAAGCTCAGCGCGGGCGCCGCGGGTGTGCCAGGCTCCCCCGGAGCCGCCGGGCTCCTGATCGCAGGGAATTAGGAGGGAATTAGGCATTGCTGGAATTTCTCCCCATCCTCGAAGGGCGAGTCCCAACCCCTGCGGGGCTCCCGCTCCGCGTTCCCAATCCCGCGGGATCGAGAGTCCGATTATCCACAAAAGGGCTCCTTACATAATTCCAAACTCCGGCCTATCAAGGGCTCCAGGAGAAAGGATTAATTAGCTGGGGGAGGATTAATTCCTTGAAGACAATTAATCCGCGCTTTAAAACCACGGAATTTTGGTTCTGGGGGCTAAAAGGAATTTTTTTGAACAATAAAAAAAAAATTCTGCCTGGAGTAGCCAGATTTCCACAGGCAGAATTTTTAAAAAATATTTTAAAATATTGAACGTTTTTAAAATGTTAAATACATCTAAAATAGAGAATTGAATATAGAATTATGGGAATTAAATGGGTGCTGTTCGTTAATGGGACAGCAAAATAAATCCGGAATGGTCGATTTTGCCTTTGGTTTCCTGGGAAATTAAAAACAAGCACTGAGAAAATTCCTGTCATTAATTGATGGGAGAGTTTCCTAAACAATATTCTCAAAAGTTAATGAAAAATTGGATTATTTATGTGTTTGCATCTCCGTGGGGGTTCTTCCCAACTCGGGATATTCCAGAATTCCAGATATTCCCGTCCTAATCCCAGCTGGTCATGGTGGGTAACGCACAACGGGTCAGCCAGGCTGGGCAGACCTAAAAAAATCCCCCAAAATCCCCAGAAATCTTTCCCGGAGCAGAAAACAACGACCTGAGTTTGGCAGAAAGGGAAGTCGGTGAAATTCATGGAAAATCAACCCAAATTCCCCCTCGATTCCAAAGGGAGCTCCCGGTTCCGTGATTTCCCCGGATTGCAGGAGCAGATGTTGATGAACACCAGATCACGGTGAATAAATCGCTCCCAAACTTGCAGGGAACAACGGAATTCCCCAGCGAGAAAAATCAGCGAGAAAAACGAAGTGGAACAACTCCAAGAAACCAGGAACAGTCGGCTTTTCCGCAAAAACTGGGATGAAGCGTCCAGGATGAGATCAGAACCTCCGGCATCTTCTGGAGCCGGGAGCCGAGTGACCGGATCACCAGGGCTTTTCCAAACTCGCTGAGAAACCTGGAGAGCTCCTCACGTCCTGGTCTGTCCCAGCTCATCTCCGATGGAATCCCGGGAATGGGTGGAGGAACTCCCAGGAAGGTCCCCAGCCTGGAGGACTCCTGGCCACCAGCCATGAACTGGAGCTGGAGTCGGAGCTTCCCGAGGTTTTCCACACCTGGAGCTGAAGCAGAGCTCGGAACCGCTCAGGGAACCTCTCAGGCCGGCCTGGATGAGCCTTGGAGCAACCTGGACCGGTGAGAAGTGTCCTTGACCACGGCAGTGGGAATGGGATGAGCTTTACGGTTCCCAAAACCGCCCGGATTGTCCCCAAATACGCCGTGAGCTGCCAGGTATCCACACAGAACATCCAGCGAAATTCCAGCAGGACAAAGCCCTTCCAGGAGCCCTTCCAAAGCCTCGCTGCTCCGCCAAGGTTCTGACATTCCATGTAAGTCCAAACCTACCGTGGGATTCCAAGGTATTTTTCCAAGATTCCATGGATTTTTCCAAGAATGGACAGAGGATGATGCTCAAGCAGGAATAAAATGTGGAAAACCCATTTTTCCTGAGCCTGGGAGGAACAGGAAGGAGAGGAGAGGAGGGAATGGGAGGAGAAGCGCCCCAGGGGTGTCAGGAAACAGCGGAAGCGTGGAAAACACCAGGATAATTTAATTTTACACCCAACCACATGAGGAAATCGGGAAAAAAGCAGCAACCCAACATTCCGTGCCTTCCCTCCCCAGGAATCCCGGGACGTACCCGAGCTGTAGCTGTCGGTGGAGGACTGGGAGATGGAGCGCGACAGCGAGCGGCGGCCGATCTTGGTGGGGCGCTTGTTGAACTCCTGCTTTTGGTCGGCGAACTGGATCTGGGAAAAACAAACCAGGAGTGAAACACCCGGCGGATTAACGCCGGGAACCCCAGAGCCTCGAGCGGACACCGGCACCGCCTCGGGAGCACAATTCCTGTTATTTCACAGGGATGGGACACGGCAAATTCTGTTCCATTTCAGACCCCCCAGCAGATTCCAGATGTCGCTCCAGGCTGCTGAATTTTGGGATAATGGATGCCTGGAGAACACAAGTTCCAGGCTGCTGAATTTTGGGATAATGGACACCTGGAGAACACAAGTTTTTGGGAGCACCCAATTAATCCAGAAATTAAGGATAAACCGTTAACCCGGCACGATTATCCCGGTGGGAGAGGTGGATTTCCCAGCGAGCTCCACAGGAATGGCAGCGGGGGGAACACCGACATTTTGGGGCGTTTTGCTCCGTGAAGAGCCCCAAACCCATTCCCATCCCAGCCATCAGCAAGGAACGGAGATTCTGGAACCCCCAAAACCTCCTAAGCACGCAAGGATGGAAGGGATCGGCCGATTTCCCCAGTTTTAACAGAAAAATGACATTTAAGGTTGGTATTGAAGGAGGAATCTTTCTCTGAGCGCCATCGCACTCCTGCCTCTGGTTGGCAACAAATAACCGGAATTTCATCCCTAAAAACTCCCCAAATCCGGGTTTCACCAAACCCCGTGGCAGGGACACCTCCCACCATCCCAGGCTGTTCACAATTCCTGTCAAATCCCAGGGAAATTGGAATCACGACTTCCAATGGCCCAGACTTGCAGCACGACCTGACTCACTCTGCTGCAGGAGGGTTAAACATTGACATCTCCAAAAGCCATTAATTGAGGCTGTTAACGAACCCCCAGGGGTACCCTGAGAAGCTCCGAGTTTTTTCAGGAATTTTTACAACCAGGAACAGTCAGATCCCGTTTTGGGAACTGCGACTGGAGCTCAGTGGTGGAAGTGGTGGCACTGAGATGGGCACAGAGATGGATCCCTGGGGTTTGGGGCAGGAAATGAAGGAAAAGGGATCATTCAGAGTCCCCTGGGAGCCCAAATCTGTGCCGGGCCACGGTGCCGGGGAGGAGGGAAAGAGCTGGGAGAGGAGGGAAGGACCTGGGAATGGATGGAAGGACCTGGGAGAGGAGGGAAGGATCTGGGAATGGATGGAATGAGCTGGGAGAGGAGGGAAGAGTTGGGAGAGGAGGGAAGAACCTGGGAGAGGAGGGAAGACCNGGAGGGAAGAGTTGGGAGAGGAGGGAAGGACCTGGGAGAGGAGGGGAAGGTCTGGGAGAGGAGGGGAAGGTCTGGGAGAGGAGGGAAGAACCTGGGAGAGGAGGGAAGACCTTGGGAGACAAGGGAAAAGTCTGGGAAAAGAAGGAAGGACTCAGGAGAGGAGGGAAGAGCCAGGAGAAGAGGGAAGGACCGGGGAGAGGAGAATAAGACGTGGGAGAGGAGGGAAAGGTCTGGAAAAGGAGGGAGAGGTCTGGGAGAAGGGGAAAGATCTGGTAGAGGAGACCAAGACCTGGGAGAGGAGAGAATGAGCTGGGACAGGAGGGAAAGACCTGGGAGACGAGGGAAAGATCTGGGAGAGGAGGGGAAGATCCGGGAGACAAAGGAAGGGTCTGAGAGAGGACAGAAGGACCTGGAAGAGAAGGAAAGAGCTGGGAAAGGTGGAGAATGAACTGGGAGAGGAGGTAAAGGTTTGGGAGAGGAGGGAAGAGCTGGGAGAAGAGAACAAGACCTGGGAAAAGAGAGAAAGGTCTGGAAGAGGAGGGAAAGGTCTGGGAGAGGAGGGAAAGGTCCGGGAGAGGAGAACAAGACCTGGGAGAGGAGGGAAAGGTCCGGGAGAGGAGGGAAAGGTCTGGGAGAGGAGGGAAAGGTCTGGGAGAGGAGGGAAAGGTCTGGGAGAGGAGGGAAAGGTCCGGGAGAGGAGAACAAGACCTGGAAGAGGAGAGAAAGGTCTGGGAGAGCAGGGAAGGAGCTGGGAGAGGAAATGAATGAACTGGGAGAGGAGGGAAGAGCTCAGAGCGGAGAACAAGAACTGGGAAAGGAGGGAAGATCTGGGAGAGGAGAGAAAGGTCTGGAGAGGAGGGAAGAGCCGGGAGAGGAGGGAAAGGTTTCGGAGAAGAGGGAAAAGCTGAGAGAGGAGGGAAAGGTCTGGGAGAGGAGGGAAAGGTCTGGGAGAGGACGGAAAGATTTGGGAAAAGAGAACAAGACCTGGGAAAGGAGGGAAGGACCCAGCAGGGGAGGGAAGGACCTGGGATTAACGCCTCGATCCCGGCGGGACGGGGTTAATTCCTCCTCTGAGAAGCTGCTGCCCTGAAATAACTTTTCCTTTTTCCCCTTTTGTTCTTCCCTTAATTTAAAACCGATCCCTGCACGGCTGAGCAGCTCCCTGAGGAGCAGGGGTTCTAAGAGAGGCTGAATAATTCGGGTTAAATTCACATTTTCCTGTCCCACATCCCCTCCTCGAGGACACTGAGCACAACCACGGCGCGGGACACGGTGACAGGGACAAATCGGAGCCACTCCGCGTCCAAACCCAGCACAGGACGAAGCAAAAGAAATCCCCAACTCAATCAGGAGTTTAAAATAAACTTTTTAGGGTTTAAATCCTTTAAATGTCACCACAAGCAGATGAGCAAGGCACCGACTGCCAGGGGGCGGAAGAAGCACCGGGAAAAGGGGATTTTGGGAAGGGGACAGGTCAGGGCTGGGATCTGCTTTTGGCCGGCGCTGACCAACGTCCTCCGGCTCAATCCTTGGGGAACCGAGTGGGAAAAAAGGGAATTTCACAGAAATTTGGGTCGGAAGGGACCTTAAGGATCACCCAGTGCCACGGGACACCTTTCCCTATTCCAGGTGCTCCAATCCCCGCCGAACCAGATCCCAAATCCAAACCACAGGATCCCGGATCTGAACCACAGGATCCCGAATCCAAACCACAGGATCCCGGATCTGAACCACAGGATCCTGGATCTGAACCACAGGATCCCGAATCCAAACCACAGGATCCCAAATCCGAACCACAGGATCCCAGATCCGAACCACAGGATCCTGGATCTGAACCACAGGATCCCAAATCCAAACCACAGGATCCCAGATCTGAACCACAGGATCCCGAATCCAAACCACAGGATCCCGAATCCAAACCACAGGATCCCGAATCCAAACCACAGGATCCTGGATCTGAACCACAGGATCCTGGATCTGAACCACAGGATCCCGAATCCAAACCACAGGATCCCGAATCCAAACCACAGGATCCTGGATCTGAACCACAGGATCCCGGATCTGAACCACAGGATCCCAAATCCAAACCACGGGATCCCAAATCCAAACCACAGGATCCCAAATCCGAACCACAGGATCCCAAATCCGAACCACAGGATCCCAGCTGGGAAGAAGGGGATGTTGGACACGGATGAAAACACGGATTTGGCTCCAGCCCCGGGTAACACTCCAAGGAAAAGCCGGGAAAACTCCGAGAGCTGAATTTCCTTGGATTTGGGAGCTCTGCGGCAGCGCTGCTTTCGGCTCCCAGCAGGAACAAATTATTCCAGCCGGGAAACCTCACCCCGCAGGGGCGCGAGGGGTTAATGAGTGCTAATTGCAGGTGTGTGCTCGTTCCATACCAAATGAGCCTCGGCCGGCTCTGCCCTGGTGTTTCTGTCACAGAGAGCCACCCCGAGCTGCTTCCCCATGGAAAAAAGGTCTCGAGCTACTCGTCCGTGCAAAAAAGGCCTCGTTATCCACGGTTTTCCTGGAAAACTTCCCCGCAGCGACCCCACCGACAACCCCCGTTCACCTCGGAGCTTCGCCGCTCCAGAGAGAAAACCAGGAGCAGCTCTGGGAAATCGGGAATTTCTCCAACCTGGGGCAGCTCTGGGTGGAAACAGCGAGGAAAGGAGGAAGAAAAAGGAGAGAAAAGAGAGGAAAAAAATGGTGTTTTTGAGGAGAAAAACGACAATTACGGTCCTACGGAGTGCCCTCACCTGGGCTTTCATCCCCGGCTCGCCGTTGACGTTGTATTTCTTCTTGTTGGGCATGGCGGCGCCACTGGCCGGGACGCGGGGAGCGCTCCCCGTTTATAGCCACCGGCCCCATCCCGGCGCGCTCCGGTTTCCCCGGAGGCGGAGGCAGCCGGCGAGGGCGGAGGGAACCGGTCGGGGGGTGGTTTTTTTTTCCAGGCTCGCCGTTGTTATTATTATTTTTAATTTTTTGGCAGCGAAGGAGCGGCCGGGGTTTAATGAGGCGTCGCCACAAACAAGCTCTGCCTGTGTGTGTGCGGGGTTTTTCCGTGCGGAATTACGGCGTCCCCTGACCCCGCGGGGCGCAACAATGGGCTCGTTTATGTACCCAGGACATTCCCCCTCCCCTGCTCGCTGTAATTAACTCGCTAATTAAGCTCTGCTAACTCAGGCTCTCCCCCTCCCGCAATGTCCAACGGAGCCTCATTAGAAGGAAATTAAACTAATGAGCGGCCCAAACAACGGGGTCTTGTTGGATGGCGGAGTTTTTAATTATCCCAGCGAGGTGTCCCAGAGTTTGGGCTTGGAAGGGCCCAGATCCCGACACCCATCTCTGCTCCGGATCATCCTTGGGAATTCCGGAATTCCGGAATGGTTTGGGTTGGAAAGGACTTGAAATCCCATCCAATTCCACCCTCCCGGACTTGAAATCCCATCCAATTCCACCCTTGGACAATGCCAGGGATGGAGCAGCCACGGCTTCTCCAGACCCGGAACTTCTCCGTGTTTTTTTGGGAATTATCTCAGGTAATCCGTGACCAGGGTTAAAACTCCTTGGATAATAAAATCGGAATTAAAATGATCGTGCTGCACCGGGTCCAAATCCGTTTGGAGGTGGGAAAAGAGGACACGAGGAAGGAAAAATGGGAAAAACGAGGCCTTCAAGGGCTCCTCCAACCCAACCCATCCCGAGATTCCGATCCGTGATTCCGAAAAAAAAGGGATCGGCGCTGTTCCTGACTAAACACGGAATAAAAAGCTCCCCCAGCCCTGATACTTCCCGCACACTGGATTTATCCTGGATTTTCCCCGGATCGGAGCTGATCCAGCTCCTCAGCGGTTGTCCCAAGCATGGAAAACGCCGCCAGGGAAAATTCCTTCCCATTTTCCTGCTGGATGCGTTTTCCACCTCCAGGGTGGATTTCACGGAATCCACAAAAACACCAAAAATTCCTGGGCTGGGTGAAAGCAACACCTGGAGGAATGGATTGGGGGGAAAAAAGGGAAAACACTCAGAATTCCTGAGTTGTAAAATGACTGAAAAATGCAAAGATGAAATATTTCCAATGTGGAAATATCCCAGGGAATAAAAATCCGGGATCGGCGCCATTCGCCTCGATTGGCACCGCGGCCGAAGTTGCGTTTTCCAGGTGAATTTTGCGTTTTCCGCGTTATCCACGACCCTTTTCCTGCCAAATCCTCAGTGAGACACAACTTCAGGTCAGTGTAAATCAACTCAAAACCTTTAAAAGGGGTAAAAAAACCTCATTTTATGGTAACGCCAAAGCGCAGACTCCTTTTCCGCACCAAGACACTTAAATCCAAAGGGTTTTCCCAGGAAAAAAAAGCGTTTTTTTTTAACTCTGAGAAATTCGAGTCTGAAACACTAAAATAAAGAATAAATATTAGATAAAAATGCTAAAATTAAAGTTTTTGCTTCATCTCCGCCCCAGAGCTCAGGAATCTTCTGCAAATCCGTGTCAGCAAAATAAAAACTGGGAGAAGGACGCTCGATCCCGATAAATTATTTTGCAGCGGGAATGGCTTCAATCGGTTCTTGGCCACGGATATTTGTATTTTTTAGGGAAAAAAGGGAGAAAAACAGAGTTTTCCATGGGGTTAAGTGGCTACCAGCTTCCAAACCCAGCTGCAGGAAAATTGGGAATTTAAATTTGGAGTTAAAATCCGTATTTTTGTGGACGGAACGGCGGTGGCCTTGAAGAACCGCCACTGCTCGGTGACGAAATTCCCGGGAAGTCTCTTCCCAGTGGGAAAAGCTCCATCACCAAGAGATAAAATCAAGTTAGATTTTTTATTTTTTAAATAAAGGGTGAGGACTGGTGGAGAAATGGTTCTGGGGACAGCGCTGAGGGGACGAGGTCACCGTCCCCATGTCCCAGCGGAGCTCCTGCCGAGCCCAGACCGCGTCATTCCCAGAAAGGAAATTCCCAAACCCCTCCATTCCGGAGTTTCCCATCCCCACGGCGCCGGAGCTCGGAGCGTTCCGGATCCCGCTTCTCCCAAAGGTCACGCAAGGTTGACCAAGGGGATTAACCCTGTGGCTCCTTCCTTTGGAAAATCTGATTTTAGGCACGGGATTTTGGGAAAGAAAGGGCGGGAACGAGGAGCCACCCACCTGGGGGTTGGAAATTCCAAATATTGATTCCGGAAGGCATCAACCCAAGGTTGGATCATGGAAAGGACCTCAACGCCCAATTCCAACCCCTGAACACCTCCCAGGGTGCTCCAACCCGGCCTTGGACAATTCCAAATCCTGGGAATCTCACAGAGAATCCCTTGGAATCGGCGGGAGCAGGGAGGAGAAATCCTAAAAGGAAATAAAACCCCAAATCCAGGCACTTCCAGCGGGAACGACGGGAATGACAAGCCGTGGAATGGTCCCGGCTCTGTGGGTCACAATCCCATAAAAAAGTGGGAATAAAAGAGGAAATGGACATTTTTCCGTTGCGGTGAACGGGTCACGGGTGGGCTGTGATTTGAAAATGTGGGATCGCGGCAGCCGGAGCTGGAAAATCCCCGTGGAGCCACCCCAGCACCGTCCCACGGGATCTTTCCACGGCCTCCAGGGAGGTTCACGTCGGATTTTTGGGAAAATTCCTTCCTGGAAAGGGTTTTCCAACCCTGGCAGGGGCGGAATCCCCATTCCTGCCGGGATTTCAAAATCCCGTGGAGGCGGCACTTGGGGACACGGCCTGGGCAGTGCTGGGACTCCGAGGGAATTTCCAACCTCTGGGATTCCATCAAAGTCACAAAATACGGGAAAACTCGCATTTTAACCCGATTTTCCGGGAAGCAACCCAAAGGAATTATTATTGTTATTATTATTA
>VYZT01053444.1:4945-34747 GCA_013400735.1 Pomatostomus ruficeps
GCAGTGCCCCGGCGGGGTGGGCGAGGCTGGCGCGGTGCCCGGGCGGGCCGGGCGCTGCGGGCTGGGGCGCGGGTGGCTCCGCTGCGCTTCCCGGGGAAGCGCCGGGGGTGAATCCCGGCCCGGCCCGGGGTCTGTGAGGCACGGGGGATGAGCTGGGCAGGTGGCCGAGCTGTCTCCGTGTGCTGCTCGATTTTATCTGTTTGAATGGTGTTAAAGCTTTTGTAGCTCTGAGGACGGACTGAAGCGTTTTGCCGCTGTTCCCGCCTGTAATGTCGTCTCCTGGAAGCAAAAGCACGTATTGCAGTGAGATGCGGGAGCTGCTGCGGCTCCCTGCAGTGTAGCTGTGGCAGTGCAGGTGCCCAGGTGCCAGCTCTGGTGGCCGCTGGCCTTTCCCCAGTCCCAGCTCTGGCTCTCCTTACACCATAACCCCGCGCTAATCGTTTCTTTCCGAGTGATGGCCTTTAATTTCTCTGAGGCGACTTCCTGGAGGCGCTGGTAGCACATCCTAAAGGGGCTGGGGAATGCGGGGTTACCTTCCCGGGGAAGTGTGTGCCTCCCGTGGCCGTGGGTGCAGCGCAGGGAGGGGTCTGGGAGTGATGATCCAGTTGTGCAATGGGCACTTCCTCTCTGACAGGTCTGAAGGGCGAAGTGCTGCGAGCCACGGTGGTGTTCAGCTTGGTTTCACTGCCGAGGAGCGTTTTTTGAGGAGAATTCGTGCGATAAAAGCTACATTGGCACACCTGGCCAAGGTCTCCTGGCAGCCTGCTGTGGTGCCAGTGTCTGTGTTCAGTTTGGGTTCAGCTGACTGGGGACTGTGGTGGGCACTCATGTAGTGATGGATTTCCATTATTTGTAGTGACTCAAATGGGAAAAAATTAATTTCTAGGCACCCTGTTAAAAGAACCACTGGTAATACTTACTTGAAGGTTACACAGTGTGTGAAAATTACCACTGTGGTTGTTGTTTAGGTGAGCAGATGAATGATTTCACTTCGATATCAGTTTAAAGCCAGGCCAGAATCCGTAGTTTAGCTGTCCCTGCAGTGAGCAGCACCGACAGGAGAATCTCAGGAGCTGGCCAGAGCTGCAGCTCCAAGCAGGTGCCTTGTCCTGGTGGTGGCAAAGCCCAGAACCAGGCACTGAGGAGGTTTTGTGCACTCAGGTGAAACCCATCCCTGTGGGCAGCCCAGCTCTCGATGAAGTGTTGTGGCAATGCACCTCTGATGCATTATTTAAGACCCAAACCCCGCATGTGACCCACTGGCAGGTCTCTAATGACATGAGTCCTGTTACATAATGAAACTCATCTGCTCCACGCCACAAGTGCTGGGAGCTTTCAGGCCAGCACCGTGGTGGAGCAGGACTGTTGTGCTTGCAGACTGATTTGTCTGTTGATTTGGGTTTTAATTTGCATTTTCTCTCCCTGTGCCTGTTCAGTGTGGAGCACTGGCTGAACCAGTCTCTTTTACAGCTGCACTTAGGAGCTGATCCCTTCTCGGATGGGTGTGCACCCCTCTGAGCCCGGGTGCACGTGGCTCTTGCCCTTAATGCTGCAGTTGGCTGCAGCTACTGAACTTCCTCCTTTCGTTTCATTGAAAAAAAAACTTCAGAGGAATTTCAATTCTAGGAGTTAATTGCTTTTCTGCTGAAGTTCCTGACTTGTAAATTTTGAGAGCAGAAACACTGGTACTGCAATGGTTTTGCTATCCAGGACTGCTCCTAGGAAATCCTTATGGACTCAATAATCCAATTTCTTGAACTGTACCTGACCCACATTGTCTAGGAAAGTTGTTGTACAGGTGTTGTGCAACGCTTGCAGGTTTGTGGTGATGCTGAATGAAAGATGAGGGACCCAGCTGGGGCCTTAGCCATGAAAAGCAGGTGATGGGTTTGAATGAGAAAGTTCTTGCGGGCCATTATTGAAATCAATCAATACACACAGTGTGATCCTGGTTCTCCGTGGATTCATTATTAGAGGTTAAAAATGGTCAAATGCAAAGCTTGTCCTGATCTTCAGCTTCAGGCCAGTCCATGGCCTGTTGCTGTGCAGCTGGGCTGTGGGATTTGGGAATGAAGAGGTAAAAGCTGCAGCAGCTTTGCTCCTGAATGCCTCATCCCTCGGGAGCACAGTGCTTTGGACCCCAAACTGGAGCTGAAGATGCACTTTGGACAAGGAGTTAACCTGCTAGGGAGGAGGGAGCTTTCTGGGGAGTCTAAAACCAAAGAGTGTGGTCAGGTTTCAGGGTTTGTTTGTGAGTCCCATCACATGCTCTGCAATCTCAGCATTCCCAGGTGTGCTGGCCCTTATCTGTGTGGTGTCTGCTGGCTGTCCCTGCCTTGCCACACACGAACATCAACAACAGCTGTGCAGAGACTTTCCTTGGGAATTTTCAAGGAGGAGCCCGATTCCTGTGCTATCAAAGCTCATGTTATATAGCTACTCCCTTTATTATTTTTTTTCCAAAGTGGCTATGAGGAAACAATCCGCTGTGCATGTAGTGGGAGATCAGAGTTCGGTGTGTGGGATGATTGCAAGTCTGGCTGCTCCTCTCCAGGCTGAGAAATTCTCCTGAAATGTGCCTGTGTGTGTTTGAGGGTGAAAGTAAAACAGCTGCTGGCTGTGGTGGCTCAGTGGAGCTTTTCTAAGATGGCAAGTTCTTGATGAGTGAGAAATAACCAGGCTAATTAGCAGGTGATGAGCTGTGATTGCCAGTTAATTTAACCACAGTACCCTGAAATAAATAAACATTGAACTTGGACCAGGCCCACTGCTGTATTGAGTTAGGGCATTAATAAATACTGTCCTAAATCCAAATATTTTTCTAAGACAATGTGGACAGTAGAGAAAACTGCCAGCTCAGGCTGTGCACTTGATACCAAGACAGAACTGCTTTTCTAAACTAGGAAAAGGGGGTTTGTATCTATTGTTCATTGATGGGGCAAACCTGAATGGCAGCTGTGCTGCTCTGCTGTGCTGGTGCTTGGATGGCTCTTGGAATCACAGCTGTGCCAGAGAATAAAACAGGACAGCCAGGGCGTCATAGAATAAAACATAAATTCAACGCTTCGCTCTAAAAATGACAAACAGCAAAATTCTTCCTTGTATTGTGCTGACAGTGAGTTTAATACAACCTAAACCACAAAATCTCTGCTGTAACAGCATTAGTTTGAAGCAGTTACATCCTCTGTTGATAATACAAGTCAGGAATTAGAGGGCTGCTGTGCCTAATGCTGTTTGGGTGGGATTCTTGCTCTCTGCTCCTTAGTGGATCCGAATTCCTACAGCCAGCGAGTTCAGAGTATTCCTGCAGAGGGAAAATATGTAACAGAGAATTGAAATGTCTTGTAGAGAGAAAGAGATTGTGTGTGTGTGTCAACTAATTGGATAGGAGCAATTAGCTAAGCAGTTTATAAGCTGTTCTGGGCATGGCCCTCGCAGCGGGCACTGAGGTGCAGGGCCCTGCCTGCCTCAGTGGCCGTGCTGGTTTAGTGCTTCCTGCTGGGATTGGGGCCTCAACCAAAGAGAAGGAGTGGGATTCAGTGGTTCTGAACTCCACTTTCAGCAGGTACAGCCCCAGTGGTGGAACTGAGACAGTCCCACAGCACCTCTGTGGCTGCTCAGGGCGGGTGGTGCCTCAGCCTGCTGAGGGTGAGGCAGAAAATAGGAAGGATATAGAACCAGGGGAGCTCTCGAATGTTAAGAGAGCTCCCTTATCTGTGGAAAACACGACTTCCTAGCCTGCCACAAGCTGTAACTCTTACCTTGCACTGGTAAATATGAAATACATCGGAGCCATGGACTGGCTTTGGGACTCTCAGAAGCGCAGGCAGTAACTAAGAGAGCAGCACAAATACAAATGGGTTTGTGTGACTTAGGTTTGCTTTTCTAATTTTCATCTATGGGATTAAAAGAGCAGCTGAAGTGTCGCCTGGTCAGTCAAACCCCAGTAATGCATGGCCTGGGATAGAGATCATGTGACTCATTGGACATTGGGGTGCTTCCCAAAAAAACTGGGAATTTTCCAGTTAAGTGGCGTTTCCCAGCTACGTGATTTCTGGCTGCATGTAGATAAGGAGTCTCTGGGCAGGGGCTGAGCAGCTGCTTGTGGCCACAAGAGCAGTGGTTATATCCTGTTGAGTGTGAGAGTCGAGGTGAAATGTGTGCTCAGCAGTTCCGTGCCCTTCCTCGTAGGCAAGGAGAAATTATCTGACAGCTAAGCAGACTGCCACAAGAAAGGGAACATTACAGGAAGGGGTCAACAAAGAGACTCCTGTCAGCACTTTTCCCATTCAGTTTGATGTCCCGTACATGTGACAGCTTCTCCGGCTAAGTTACCAAGAATGCACTTGAATTATCTTCCAGCGAAAAAATAATTCTGCTAATCAGACATTCCCTTACTACGTTACCCTGACTCACATCTCTGCTGCTCAGATAAATGCCATCACGGAATTCCATGCTTCAGCAGAGCCTGCAAGTGACTGAAGTATCTGATTTTGGGTGAGATGAGTCCTTTGAGGCGACATCTCTGCTGAACACAAGAGTTGCTGCTGTCCCTGACATTCTGTTTCATGGTTCCACTCTACTGGAGCAGCTCTTGCACAGAACACTTTATTCCTAGCGAGAGTCTGGTGTAACTGATCTTTCCAACAAATGGTGGTGTAAAATAACTCCAACTGTAAATCAGTTGCCCAAGCACAGTTAGCAAGTTCTGCTTTCATATCTGCTTGAAAGGCAAGGAAGTGGGTTTTGTAGTAAAATATAGCAATATCTTCCATTCCTTCTTTTTTTTTGTTTGTGAATCAGTGAGATGTAGTGGACCTAAATGAATGCAATATTAAATATTTGGGTTTCTTTCCCCTGGTAGTAAAGAGAAGGGATAGAAAATCTGTGAAAAACCCCTGTACTCCTTTGTTGTTGTTCAACTCATGAGTTTGTACACGGAATAGTATTGAAATTTTCAGAATAAAAGCCTTCAAAGAAATATTTGCTGTCATGTTTCCTAACAGTAATCTTCATCTCTGTTTGCTTTGCTTAGCTTTATAAACACGTCTGCCTCGCTCACCTGAACTTTAACCTGTTTGGGCAGGAAAACAACCTGTATTCCAGGGAATGATCTCTGCTCAGGAGTTCTGGTGCAGCCAAGGGAAGTTACTCTTGGCATTACCAGCTGGGCAAGACAAGTGCCACTCTTGGCTGGTGCCACTCTTGTGTAACCAGAGATTGTCACTGTCGGAGTCAACTTCCTGACCCTCAGAGCAGACGTGGTTCTTACACTTGGTCTGTCCAGATGAAAAATGAAATGTTAGCAGAAGGGGTTTGTGCACTCAGAGACCCTGCTGATGGTGGCAGCTCCATCAGAAAACGTCTCCAGGCTTTCTCCAGAGCTCCTGTGCCAGTCAGCTGAATCTTAGCAGAGAAATAGTTCATTTTTGATAGCAGAAGTTTAGAAAGTCTCCCATCTCCCACCCAGGGTTGGTGCCTCAGGCCTGGCCCGAGCAGATGGCAGTTTGCTGGTGATTAAGGTAAATCTGTCTTGCAATATCCGAGCACCTTCGGTTTGGTGGTTTTGTCTAGACCTCCCCAAGAGTTCCTGCCATCTGCTTGGCCTCGCAGCTCCCATTTGTTCTGTGAGTGCAGTGCTGGGAGTTATTGCCAGGCTGAGTGCTTGGCTCTCTGTAGCTGCCCCCTCTACCAAATTAACGAGGAAATGTAGTTCTTGATGAATGATTTTGCACTTGTTAAGCTCGCAGCCCTAGCAAAAGGAAATGCCACATCTCAGTAAGTTGCTCCAGCTCTACCAGATCCAACTCCCACGTCTTGAAGCCTTCCCTCCCTGCAGGGGTGTGATTGGGTTGCTTATAACCCTGCCTAGCTCTTGGACAGTGCCAGAGTCCCAGGGCCAGAGGACACAAGAGCCTAAATCTCACATCTAAGTGATCTGTATTGCTGGAGAATGTGTGGTCAGATTCTGGCATGCTGGACCTCAGACACTCACTTAAGTCTGAATAAAAGAGTTCTGACCTGTCAAGGAGGCGGGGTTTGATTTTTAATTTTTCTTAATAGCTGTCAAACACTGTCACCTGAATGTTTCCTGGTTTTATTGTCATGTATTCCCTGGGTAATCTACATCATCCATCCCAGTGACCTCTGTGAAGCTTGTTCTGTTAACTTGGTGTGCCACAGATCAGATGTTACTTGTTCCCCACATGTGCTGTTGGAGAGCTGGGCAAAGGGGAAGCAGAGTAAAACGCTCTTTATCGGGAACTGCAAACAGGCAGGAGCAGAGCAGCTGGGGCATGGCCTCCTCGGAGCTGGTGCAGAGCACGGCTGATAAGAGCTGAGCGCTCCAAACCAGCACAATCATCCTCAAATGGCTTTGAAGCTCTCGCCCTTCTTGGGTCGCCTTGGGCTTGAAGGTGTTCCAGAAAGAAAAATATCAGAATACTAGAAGTGATAGTTCTAACAGTAGAAAACTGACCTGGAATTCTTGAAGTGTGGACAAGCTGGATATCTGTGAGGTGAACTGGCCGTGCTGCATTTTTGCTGTTGAAAATGCAATAAACTTTGTTTCCCTACTGCCATCCTCATACAGCAGCTTTGCAAAAGCGCTGTTAACTAAACTGGTTTGTTGCAAGCTGTGCAAGAAACTGAATTTAAAGATAGGTATTGAAAGGCTTAGGTGAGCAGGCTGTGGCTCAGCGGAGAAGGAAGTGGTTTATTGATAACTTTTGTGTTAATTAGGGCCATGGCTGAGCCATCGCTGATTTCAGTAGTGCCCAGCTCTGCCTCCTGCTGCGAGATAGGCCTGGGCTAATTGCTAGACAGGCAGCTTTTTTTAGCTCTGCCAGGATAAAGCTCAGACACCTCACATGTGATGTTAAGCTTGAAATAGTGATCGCTGTCAAACCCATGGGTGAGTTCAGCAAGGAAAGCTGGTGAGAGTGAGGGCTGAAGCTGCGAGTCCAGCATGGCGAGTTCAGAGTGCCTCAAACCATGTGAGGGGCTCAGAAATTGAGTTTTTAATGGTTAAGTTGTAAGTGGACCTTGAAGACAAGGTACCAAGTGCTTGAATGCTGCAGGACTTCTCCAGGAAGCCTGCTGGGCTTAGCTGAAACTGTGCAGCACTGTGTCATGCAGGTTTGGGGTAGCATGGCTGTTTTATCACCAAAAAAACCCCAAAGTCTGATATTTCCTGTGACATTCACAAAAGCTCTTTGTGGCTATACCAAGGTAATGATGTTAAACCTTTTATTTTTTTCTCGTCTTCCAGCTCCAAAATCTGGGCATCAACCCAGCCAACATTGGGTTCAGCACTCTGACGATGGAGTCTGACAAGTTCATCTGCATCAGAGAGAAAGTAGGAGAGCAGGCTCAGGTGGTGATCATCGACATGAACGACCCCAGCAACCCAATCCGAAGACCAATTTCGGCTGACAGTGCTATCATGAACCCTGCCAGCAAAGTCATTGCTTTAAAAGGTACGAGGTGCTGCTGAAGGGGAGAGCTTTCTGTAGAACGGGTTTGTGAGGGACTGAGGTCTCTCAGGTGATTTATGTGGGAGGATCCTGGAGCAATTCTCCACAGCTTAATGGGAGCTTAAGTTGAATGCATTTTCAGTTCTTCTGGAGGCAGCTGGGCAGGGAGCTTCAGCTGAGGCTTCCTGCCATTTGCTGATCATTACGATGAGTTTTTCCTTTCAGTCCAAATGCTTGCAGCTTCTGAGCAGGGAGAGCTGGAAGCCAAATGTGGGCTTTAAAGAATCATGTTAGAGGGAAGTGAGACCTGATCTAAGAGTGTGAGGTCTATCAAGTAAACCTTTCCTTTGAGAAAGGAAAACTCGGGCTGGGAAGGGAGGACAGATATTCTGAAGGCCTTAGTTTGGCCTTGCTGAAAGAGACCGGTGCATATTTATTGTATCAGTCAGTGATAAGAGGAGTAGAGCTATGCAGGGAAGATTTGTGTGGTGAATGAAGTACAAGGTCAGGCCGCTTGGTATCTCTGGTGATACAGAGAACAAGCATTCCTCTGGAGTCTCCAGAAATGTCCATCTCTTCCCCTGAGAGGCCCAAAAAGCCTGAAGTGCAGTCATTCTAGGAATGCATGTATTGCTAATGGAAAGATTTGTATGTATCCAATGTTACCTGACTTTGACTTTAATACTGTGCTACTGTTTTGTCACAACTTTAATGCTCTCTTGTGTGTGCAGATGGTGAGTTACCTTCAATTGACTGTACCTAGTTCCTGTTGTGTCTTATGACAAGAAAAAGCAGAATAAAATGGCTCAGATTGATGGTGCACATGGCTGAACAGTGGTGTTTAAGCAACTGAAGGCCTAAAACTCAGAGGTTTTTCATGCCCTCCCAAACAAGGGAGTCCTTAAGATTCCAAAAATTAATCCACTCAAGAACCCAAAGTGTATTTAAATCATTGGGGTCTTGATACTGAGCTTTTGATGAACAGGACTGACCCTTTTGACTCAAGTCGAGATTCTGCCTTGTAATAAACCTTGCCTAGCATGTAGGAATGTGTTACCTGAATGCCCTTCTCCCTTGACCCTAAAGCTCCAGCTGCCCTAGATGTGGAAACAAACTGCTGCCTGTAGCCTGAGTAACTCCGTAGTAGAGAGATTTCTCCAAGTTCTGGAGGAACTCCTGACTCAACATCTTGCATCAACTGCAGAACTAAAGGCTTTGAACTAAACCAGTCCTTGGGGAGTGCAGGCATTGCCCCTGTGGCACTGTGACTTCCTCAGGCTGGGCTACAGCTAGCAACTGTAGCAGATATTCTGACCTGCATCCAGTTCTGTGAGACCTTTTCTATTCCTCCTGGGCTACACTTGTGTGGGCTCCAACAGCTCTCTCCTGTAAGCAGTAGAACTGGTCAGAACCTTTCTTATCTCCTCAACAGGAAGAAATAATTTCTCAGGCCACTGGTTTATAAAAGCTGGTGGAAATGACTGCAGGTGGCTGTTCAGGATGTTTGTATGCACCATTCTATGTGATCTGGAGAATTTTTTCCTCTTGCCTTCTAGAGCTTGTGTTGGTCTCTAGATTCCTTCCCCTGCACAGTTCCTGTCGGTCTGGTTTGCAGTCAGTAGCTGTGTACCCCATTAGTGCAACCCCAAGGTTTTGGTTAATCAGCCTGAATTACAAAAGCCCTCTGCCAACCTGACTGTTCCATGTTGTGCCCTTTTACTACTTAAAAACAGATGTGGGTATGGTTTCTAATGACACTGGCATAGCTTCCCTCACAACTCCAAAGAGCCTCAGCATGATTGTAACCTGGTTTTGATGTCCGTGAAGTATCCTCCAACCCGTTTGTGTGGCTGAAGCTTTTGTCTCCTTACCAACCTGTTCTCCGCATCTGTTTGGTCGCTCAGTAGTGGCAAATCGGTCAAATCAGCCCCAGGAGTGTGGTCTGGTTCAAAGTGAGAGCTGCTCCCTGCAGGTGTGCCAGTGTAGAACAGCTTTTCCTTGAAGGAGGCCCCCAGGGTTTGTGTCCTAGTGCAGCCCTCGTGCTGTGCCTCGTGCCTAACGACGCTGTGTCTTCTAGCTGGGAAAACGCTGCAAATCTTCAACATTGAGATGAAGAGCAAGATGAAGGCTCACACCATGACAGATGATGTCACCTTCTGGAAGTGGATCTCTCTGAACACTGTTGCCCTTGTGACGGATAACGCCGTTTACCACTGGAGCATGGAGGGGGAGTCCCAGCCCGTGAAGATGTTTGATCGCCACTCCAGCCTTGCTGGCTGCCAGATCATCAACTACAGGACTGATGCCAAGCAGAAATGGCTCCTGCTGACTGGGATATCTGCACAGGTACTTCACCTCCAGGAAGGTGTGGGAACCACAGAGCTTGTCTTGTTGTCTCCTTCTCTAGGAACAGCACTGCTCTGTTTGTTTTATTAAATGTAAATGCTCGTCTCCATCTGCAGATAACAAACCGAAGTGTAACTGAAAATCTCACATTAATATAATTGGATTTGTAATGATATAAACACAGAAACCCCAGAGCTTGTCTTGTTCTGTCCTTCTCTAGGAAGGAACAGCACTGCACTGTTTGTTTTATTAAATGTAAATGCTCGTCTCCATCTGCAGATAACAAACCGAAGTGTAACTGAAAATCTCACATTAATATAATTGGATTTGTAATGATATAAACACTAGTGCAAGGTGAAGAACGATGCTGTTGTGAGAGGAAGCTTGAAATGGCGGCATATTGACCAATATTAAATTAAATTATTGTCACAGTGCCTGTTTTTCCTGACACTTGCTCTGTTTTTGTGCAGCAAAACCGTGTGGTGGGAGCAATGCAGCTTTACTCTGTGGACAGAAAAGTGTCACAGCCCATCGAGGGACACGCAGCCAGCTTTGCGCAGTTCAAGATGGAAGGGAATGCTGAAGAGTCCACTCTCTTCTGTTTTGCAGTAAGAGGGCAAGCTGGGGGTAAGGTAAGGCTTGGTTCTAAATACACCGTCATCTTTAGTGCCTCACCCTGGTTCTCTGCTTCCAGGAGACCAAGTGGTTTAATGCAGAAAGTTGCATTTAAGGAAGAAAGTGAAGGATTGTGTCAGTCTGGATATGACATTTGGTGCTTACAGAGCTTGGACTACCAGGTGTAGCAGGAATCTGTGAGTGGAGAAGTTTAGTGGTGTGTCATGAGCAGCCTAATTAGCTGCTTGAAACATGTGACTCTCAGCTTCCCAGGCTAAGCTCGAGGGAAAAGCTGTTGTAATCTTTCTTTGATGCTGATCTCCCCGGTATCAGACTCAACTGATTTCCAAATTATTGGATGAAAATAAAAAAATAAAGCAATAGTCTTGCAAGGCTAAATGGTGGTCCAATGCCAATGCTGGAATTATGTGAGTTACAACAAAACCAGAGTAAAACCAGAGCTGGATTCAGAGAAACATCTTCAGAACTGTAATGTGAAACAAGTTAAGAGTGCATCTAAAATAACCTGAGTCCTGAAACTTCTGAGTAATTATGACTAACTAAAGATCATATTTAACTGTTTCCCTCACCCATGGAACATGAATACCAGATGCCACACCTTTAGCCAGCGAAAATATTTAGGAAGATTAACTTAGTTTGGCTTTGCATAAACTTGGGATTAATGCTGAGCAGCAGGAGAATTGCTGTAACTTCACTGTTGAATCCATTGTTGAAGAAACGAGATGCAAGAACTAATCTTATCTCTTGCACAGCTGCACATCATCGAGGTTGGCACACCACCCACTGGGAACCAGCCCTTTCCAAAGAAAGCCGTGGATGTCTTCTTTCCTCCTGAAGCACAGAGTGACTTCCCTGTTGCTATGCAGGTATGACAGCTGCTGACAGCTCTGCAGCTTCTCGTGGTGGCTGTGACAGGAGCAGGGCACTGGGAGCCAGCTGGTTAACGTGGGCCTGAGGGTTGGCCCCAAACTGGTGTGACTGGTGTGACTGCTGCTCCTGCTTCAGCAGCGGTAAAGTAAAAGTGGAAACGAGCACCATTCATGTTCTCATTTATGGAAGAAATATCCATGTGTTTTAACTGCTTTTCAGGCTCTTCAAACATGATTCTGCTGTGACAGTACTCCAGCAAAAATAAAACAGCACTTCTGGCTGTCCTGAAATGGCCTAGCTGTTTGCTGAGCCTCAAAAGCACCAGCTCATTCATGCAGTGCCAAATTGGAGTAATCTATTTCTGTTTGCAGATCAGTGACAAGCACGACGTGGTGTTCCTCATAACGAAGTATGGCTACATCCACCTGTATGACCTGGAAACTGGCACCTGCATCTACATGAACAGGATCAGTGGAGAGACCATTTTTGTCACTGCGCAGCACGAAGCAACAGCCGGAATTATTGGAGTAAACAGAAAGGGACAAGTAAGGAAACTTGGCCTGGAAACCACTTCTTTAGCTGATCCCACTGGCTCTTTGTGATACACTGCAGGGTTCATATCTATGTCTAAAAGTTGCCAGAAATGTTAACTTTGAACTCTGCTCAGAATATGTGAGGTCTGACAGTGCTGTGAGCCCCAAAATAAATTTGCTGTATCTCCATACACATCTAACTTCACTGCTTTAAACAAGTTACTAACATTGTACAGCCATGCCTTTAGCCCAAAATGATTTTGGATGGTTGCTTGCTGAGTGTGGGGAATGTGGAGCAGAAGACTTGTTCCTGGTGTCCTCTAGGATTGGTTACTTAAGACACAGAGATGAGGTTTTAGAAAGATCCCTCTATCCCTGAAAGATCCACTGTATCCCTGCATTTCTGACCTCTGCAAATCCCTCAGTTAAACTGAGTATTAACTGCCTGCTTTGCTGCAGACAGTGGATGGCGTTGGCTCTTTCTAACCAGAGGCCTCTTAAATAAAATGTCAAAACTCTACAGTTACCAAGGGATGAAAAACTTCCCATCTTTGCCATAACTTTCCTCTTAGAAGTTAGCTTAGCCTTTGGCTCCCTTTTGATGTTTGGACTAACTGGAGGTTTCCCCTGGTGGTTTATTCAGGTGCTCTCAGTGTGTGTGGAAGAGGAGAACATCATTCCCTACATCACGAACGTGCTGCAGAACCCGGACCTGGCGTTACGGATGGCTGTCCGCAACAACCTGGCGGGGGCCGAGGAGCTCTTTGCCCGAAAATTCAATGCACTCTTTGCACAAGGGAACTATTCAGAGGCAGCAAAAGTGGCAGCTAATGCCCCAAAGGTAAAGGGTTTAGAACAGCACTGAACTCCACTGGCTTCAGCTTCTTGCTTCAGGAAAACTGAGTGAATTTTTTAAATGGCAAGGGCACAATCTTATTGCTGTTCCTGTCCCTGGGTGTCCAGGTGCTTCACGGGTGTGTTGGGTGCTGACACTGATTGCAGGCTGGGTGATTTTGGAGTTTGTAAATCCCACAGAGGAGGGGAGGAATAAATGATGAAGTAATGGCTGTGAGTCACAATGTTTCTGGTACTTACCTTTCTCCAAAAAAATATTTGTGAAAAGACAACCTCTAGCTGAGGCTGCACCTGAAAACAGGATAAAAACCCCCAAACTAAGACTAAGTTCAGATGAGAGGAACTTGCTTGCAAGGCCAAGGGTGTTGTAATTCTGAACTTAAACCTGCATTGCTGCTGAAATAAATGTAATGGGCTATTACAGCACATTGTCTGTCAAAGCATCTCAGTGCCTGAGCTGATGTTCAGCCATATTGGTCCTGACATTCTGGGCTGCCAAAACACAGAAATGCTTGTGACAGCCGCAGTGACATTACCTCCAGCTTCCTGGGGCAGCTCTTGCCAAGCCACAACAGCAGAGAAGAATATTGAAATGGATCTCTTTCTCTCTCTGGCAGGGAATCCTGCGTACTCCAGACACCATCCGCCGGTTCCAGAGCGTTCCAGCTCAGCCAGGGCAGACTTCCCCTCTCCTGCAGTATTTTGGCATTCTGCTGGACCAAGGGCAGCTGAACAAGTATGAGTCACTGGAGCTCTGCAGACCAGTGCTCCAGCAGGGCCGCAAGCAGCTCTTGGAGAAATGGTTGAAAGAAGATAAGGTGAGTTTGGGATTGAGAGCTGTGGGGGGAAGGAACAGCACTGCCTGGCAGCCTCCCCCCTTCCCAGGAAACTCAGCAGTGACAGCAAATAGCTGAGCAATAGGTGCTCATTCTCCCTGTCACTGTGACTCGAGTTACTGCACGAGAATCGATCAGATACTCAGAGCTTCACTCGTTCTCCGTTTAAAATCACAGCAGGATGTGCAGAGCGTGGAAAGCTCTGAGCTGCTGCCGTGCTTTGCCAAACCACTCCTGTGGATACTGACTGCAAGTGCCGTGAGCTGTGGTTACGTGTGTGTAATTAGTGAAGACACACACCGATACAATATGTCACCCAGTTCTTTTTAGCTCTGAAAATGCCTTTGAGTCATGTAGAACAGCGTGAGGAGCAGAGCCCTCTAGATCACTGCTGGGAGAGCCAGCTAAGGCTGTCAAGCTGGGCCTTCATTTTTTAAAGAGAAGTCCAAAAGAAAGAAATAAGGAAGAAGGTGGTGGTGCATTTCAGCATGGCACTGTCAGGGTGGGCTGAGTGCGTTTCTGTTTTTAAACAGCTGGAGTGCTCGGAGGAGCTGGGAGACCTTGTGAAATCCGTAGATCCTACGCTAGCACTTAGTGTCTACCTGAGAGCCAACGTTCCCAACAAGGTCATCCAGTGTTTTGCTGAAACAGGACAAGTCCAGAAGATTGTTTTGTATGCTAAGAAGGTGAGGGGAAATTAAATTCTTATATCTGTGTTGTATTTAAGAATAACTAGTGCATGTTCCAAAGCAGCTAAAAGTGACTGGGGGGAATCTGAGAGCCTGCGTAGTCCTTACTTTTGCCTCAAGTGTTTTATGAATAATCCCTGCTAGACTTCATGCATGGGTCTTTCCCTACTTCCCCACGTTGCCTTTTCCAAAAGAGGAAATCCTGCCGGGGTTGTGTAATCTCCTGACAGCAGCTGTTACTGAGCTCTGTGTTTTACGAGGTGTGTGCTCTTGCTGAGTTCTCACTTTTCATCTTCTCTCCAGGTTGGATATACTCCCGACTGGATCTTTTTGCTGAGGAATGTAATGAGAATCAGCCCTGATCAAGGACAGCAGTTTGCACAAATGCTCGTTCAAGATGAAGAGCCTCTTGCAGATATAACACAGGTAAGTAACTTTACTGCTGTGAAATGTTAACTTCAAAGCCTTCAATTAGTGACCATCAGATCTGTGAGTCTGGATTTAGCTCTGGAAGCTGCACTTGATGCTTAAATACACTTCCAGTTTCTAATCAAAAACCTAAATTTCTTTCTTTTTCTTGCAGATTGTGGATGTCTTTATGGAATATAATTTAATCCAGCAATGTACAGCCTTCCTGCTGGATGCACTGAAGAATAATCGTCCCTCAGAAGGTCCCCTGCAAACACGTTTACTTGAGATGAACCTCATGCACGCGCCTCAGGTACGCGCTCGGCCTTCCTGGGGCTGCACATGGCAAACGCTGCTGGTGGCAGCGCTCAGGAACTGAGGGAAACGTTCAATATTCCTTCCAGGTTGCAGATGCCATCCTGGGAAACCAAATGTTTACTCACTATGACCGGGCTCACATAGCTCAGCTGTGTGAGAAGGCTGGTTTGCTGCAGAGAGCACTCGAGCACTTCACAGACCTGTACGACATCAAGCGGGCGGTAGTTCACACTCACCTCCTCAATCCCGAGGTAAGGCATCCCACACCCTGCATCTGCAAATCCAGCCCTTGGTAACTGCTCCTCTGCTCAGGTCTAAAATGGCTCGTGTGTCTTTGCAGTGGCTAGTGAATTATTTTGGGTCCTTGTCAGTAGAAGACTCTCTGGAGTGTCTGCGTGCGATGCTGTCCGCCAACATCCGTCAGAACCTGCAGATCTGTGTCCAGGTGGCTTCCAAATACCACGAGCAGCTGTCAACACAGTCACTCATTGAGCTCTTTGAGTCCTTCAAGAGCTTTGAAGGTAAGTTTGTACCTCTGCGAGAGGAGCTGGCGCTCACCTCGTCACAGATGTGAGCTGTGTCTCTGCTGGAATCTAGAAAGCCATAATGACCTTCAGTAATTAGACCTTAACCTTAAAGCTTCCCTGCTTAGAATGGATACCATTATTCAGTTGCATAATTTGTTTTTCTGAAATCGTGGAAAATGTTGGGAGCTGTAGAAAAACCTAGAATGCTGGCCTTTTTCCTGTGAACAAAATGGTTGTCTTAAATTTGTGTAGCTTTGGGATTTGGGCTTTTAAATGAGACCAGCAAATAACGTGTGGACTGTTTCTCTCCAGGTTTGTTTTATTTCCTGGGCTCCATTGTAAACTTCAGCCAGGATCCAGATGTGCACTTCAAGTACATTCAAGCTGCATGCAAGACAGGACAGATTAAAGAAGTGGAAAGAATCTGCAGGGAAAGCAACTGCTATGATCCAGAACGTGTTAAAAACTTCCTCAAGGTAATGTTGGGGTGACACTGGACAGTCTGGGGTTCTGATAAAACGTGGTGTGTCACTAGTGAAACGAGGCAGCTCTGTGGAAATAGATGAGTTTTAACCTTTGCACTTAAGGATCCAAGTGTCCCCAAACCAGAGGTATCTGCCATGTTGTCAGTGCCTCCTAAGGAAGTCTGAGCCTGGAATATTGTCTAAAAAATGAGATTTTTCAGGTCAGTTCCTCACTGCTCTTGGTGAGGTTAATCTGGCCTGAACTCTTAACCTGTAGTAATGGCACCAGCTCACCTGGAACTTGTTACAAATGCCTGCTATAAAGTGGGCAACAGTTTACTTAATTTGAGAACACCCATAGTGCCAAAGGAGTTGATAACTTAATGCTTATTTACAATGTAATCAGCTCCAACAGAGCAAGCACAGAAACAAGATGAATGGAGTTAATTAATTCCATAAACGCTTTCAGGTTCAGGGCTGATCTTACTCATACACACTGAAATTTCAGCCAGGTGAGCTATGGTTCAGCTCTGCCAGTCAGTGTGAATAGATCCTGACTGATCCAGAGCATTGCTGGAGAGGAGGAAAAGATGCTGTGCTCAAAGTTCAGATTCTGTAGCCTTAGTACGGAGCTTATTGACAAGCACAACGTTCTGAGAAATACCTGAGGAACCGTGTGGGAGGGGAAAACTTTATCTGGGAACATTTCCTGCCTTCATGTTTGTTGGTTAACATAGCATAGTCTTAGATTTTGCTGATCATATCTGAAGATGGCAAAACTCTTCCCCAGAGAATTCTCTAAAACTAACCTGGTGTCACCGAGGTGTAAGGTATGTAATTTGATCAAGCCACCTAAGATATGTTATCAAGCTGTCAAATTCCTGATGAAAGTTATTGTTTTTTGTGCTGTTCCATGTCTGGAATGTGCAGGACATGTACCAGGTAAATCTCCCAGTACAGGCCTCCCTGTGTAAAGTCCTTAAGTGTAATTTATATGTAGGATTATATTCTGGGATGTGCATGTTGGAATAAGTGATCGGAAATATGCATCCGGAATACTGTCTGCCACATAGACTAAGCTTCTGTACCGTAACCATTGTAACCTTATGCTGAAAGTTGGAATGCTTTTAGATCATTAATCTGATAAGCAATTAAATAGTTCTGCTACAGAGCTGAATTCTTACTCTTCTCTAAATCCACAGTTAGGAGGAACCACGAGACACATGGCACTCGAAGTCAATTCTGTTTATCAGTTTTACATTATGAATAACTTAATCTAGTCTTGGTTAAATTTCTTTCGAAATCCCAGAGTGCTAATCCTGCACACCAAACACCAGTGGCAACTAAAAAATATTCTCTATAGCCTAGGCTTGTAATAGTTGTATTGTGTTGTAAAACTCTGTAGAGTCTGCCATGCAAAGGAGCAGGGTTAACCTCCAAAAAGCTTCTTGCTCCTGACGCCCTGCAGTGGGTGCGAGTGCTCCCACTCGCTGCATATTGCAAACAATTAGCTGAACAACAAGCTGTCATTATTTGGTTGACTGTGGAGTTTTGGCTTTCCAAATTCAGCTGCTTTGACAGTTTAAGTGACCGTATTATTTGTCTGCTTAAGTGCAAGAGCAAAACCAAATCACTAAAGCTCTTCTCTTTCTAGGAAGCTAAACTCACTGACCAGCTGCCTCTCATCATCGTGTGCGACCGCTTTGACTTTGTCCACGACTTGGTGCTGTATTTGTATAGAAATAATCTCCAAAAATATATTGAGATTTATGTACAGAAGGTGAGTGACAATTTGTCCAAATTGATCAATCTTTAGAGCATTTTATACAACCATAGGCATCGTGTTTAAGTGCTCTGCAAACAGCCTTGTACTTGAGACTGACATTTAGGTGATTATTAGTGGCCTCCTGTAAATTAGCCCTGGTGTGAGTCAAATCTCATTTTTCAGTCAGGTTAAGCAGTAACTCCCACACGTGTGCCTCTTGAGGGAGGCAGACTTGGTAGGATAACTTTGGAGATCTTGGGGTGATTTTAACTCTGAGCATTTTGGAGGGAGTGGAGAGGAAGTTTTTTTACTTCCTGCAGGGGCAAAGTGGGGTGCTCAGGAGCTCTTCCTATCCCACTGAGCTGGGATGGGGACACCTGCTTCCTGAAGAATTGAGTTTCAAGCTCGTTCAGAACCTCAGGAGGCTGGGAGTAAAGGCAGGAAAGGGGGGTTAATCCTAACAAGTGGCCTCCATGTGTAGTTCTGGGAATAAATATTGGCTGCCCTTGCTCCCTGACAACCCTGACCTCTTCAAATGCTCCTGTTCAGGTGAACCCAAGCCGTCTGCCAGTTGTGATTGGGGGACTGCTTGATGTGGATTGCTCCGAAGACGTGATAAAGAACCTCATCCTTGTAGTGAGAGGTCAATTCTCGACTGATGAACTTGTTGCAGAGGTTGAGAAAAGAAACAGGTACGAAACTTCTACAAGTCTCTTAACAATTCCCAGTCTGGCAGTGTGTGCTGCTCATCCATCCGTGCATGTCCTTGTCACACAGCTAAAGCTGGTGCTGACACAACCAGAAGCTGCCAGTGGTGAGAACCAGCTTTAGTTCTTGGCTGAGGTGGGCGTCTCTCCAGATGAGTTTGGTGTGGGATGTTCTCTGTAGTGTCAGAAAGTTACACCACTATAATGAACCAAAATGTGGATTAAAACAGAGCATTGTAACTCTGGTTTAGTTCCTGGCTCCATCCTACACCAAGACTGGCTTCCCGAGTGTAAAAATTCTGCAATTGGGTATTTACTTACTCAACCTCTGATGTGAAAATCTCTTCCTTCTAGGCTGAAGCTGCTTCTGCCCTGGCTGGAAGCAAGAATTCACGAGGGCTGCGAGGAGCCTGCCACCCACAACGCCCTGGCCAAGATATACATTGACAGCAACAACAACCCAGAGAGATTCCTGCGTGAGAACCCCTACTACGACAGTCGAGTTGTGGGCAAGTACTGCGAGAAGAGGGACCCTCACCTGGCCTGTGTGGCTTACGAGCGTGGACAGTGCGATCTGGAGCTGATCAATGTACGTGTGCCCAGGCAGCTGCCTCGGGGGTTGAGTCCTAACATCAGTGTCACGAGGTAGATAGGAAGCTTTATGACAAAAGCATGCATTTCCTAAAAAATAGGAAGTTGGGAAGTGCACGTTTCTCACACAAAGAGGACGTAGATATTTAATCTCCCTCTGCAGCTTAATGAGGAATGGGAAACGCTGCTGCCCATCCTAAAATGGGAGGCTAATGAGCATCAAGGCTGAGATTTCTATTTTGCCTCTCAGTTCAGGGTTGCAGTACAATTAGCTGTACTCCCCATAGCTGTGTCTTCACCCCGAGCTCGCTGTGCCTTTCTCCAGGTGTGCAATGAGAACTCCCTCTTCAAGAGCCTCTCCCGCTACTTGGTTCGCCGCAAGGACCCCGAGCTGTGGGCCAGTGTGCTACTGGAGAGCAACCCCTACAGAAGACCCCTGATTGACCAGGTACGACTGGCAGGACACTCACAGCCTTGCCTGCCCTAGCTGGGCTTGCAGAACCTGACATCACTGATCTCTCCGTGCCTCCACTCTGCCTGCAGGTTGTCCAGACTGCGCTGTCAGAGACCCAGGACCCCGAGGAAGTGTCTGTCACTGTGAAGGCCTTCATGACTGCAGATCTTCCCAACGAGCTCATTGAACTGCTGGAGAAAATAGTTCTGGATAACTCCGTGTTCAGTGAGCACAGGTGTGTGAAGTCAAAACTACGCCACAGGAAACTCGGAGTTATTGCTGTAATGTGAAACAGCAAATAAATTAATATCTTCTCCAGAGGGGAGGGTGAATTTCTTGATCATGATCTGATAAGTACTATTTGTTTTCCCTGTTCAGGAATCTGCAGAACCTGCTCATCCTTACAGCGATCAAGGCTGACCGCACCCGTGTCATGGAGTACATCAATCGCCTGGATAACTACGATGCCCCTGACATCGCCAATATTGCTATCAGCAATGAGCTTTTCGAGGAGGCGTTTGCTATCTTCAGGAAGTTTGATGTCAACACATCAGCTGTACAGGTACCTTCAACTCTCAGGCTCTGAAACCTCCCTGTGCATCCCCACACAAGGATTTTGCTGGTGACTTCGGTGCTTAATATCAATTAACAAAGTGCCCAAAGCCGCTCAGTGTCTCGTCTTATGAAGCAGAACAAATGTTGTTTATTAAAACTTTGTAAGCCTAAAACCACTCACGCTGCGTGGGTTGTATAGAGTTAGTCCCTATTTTAAAAGCTCTGGATCCACTGAGGAACTTACAAGAGCTAAGCTGTGGTTTATATAAACCTGACCTTTTTGAGGGTAGCTGATGATGGTTGTCCTTTTCGCAGGTGTTGATAGAGCACATTGGGAACCTGGACCGTGCGTACGAGTTCGCCGAGCGCTGCAACGAGCCTGCAGTGTGGAGCCAGCTGGCCAAAGCACAGCTCCAGAAGGGGATGGTAAAGGAAGCAATTGACTCCTACATTAAGGCAGATGATCCTTCCTCATACATGGAAGTCGTTCAAGCTGCTAATGCCAGTGGTATGATTAAGTTTTATTTACATCTTGGCTGTTGATGTTGCTCAAACTGCAGTTCTGCCAGACCTGTGTCTTGATGCAAATAGAGGAATCTGGCCCTTCAAGGACTGCCCTAAATAAGAAAGGGAAACGGTAGTGTATTCCATTTGCAGATAATCAGTGGCCTATAATTTCCAGCTGGAGACTTCTTTCAGAGCCTTTGCATGAAGTTAAATAGGATTTTAGTTAGGCCCATTCAAAGATGATTTAATTAATGCATAAAGAGCAGTGTGAAAGTTGTTGATTGTTGGGGAGTAGCTGTAGAAATATGTCGAAATCAGGTTCAGCTGATTGTTTAACTTGAGCACAAGTGTCCCCAATGGTGGGGAGTAACCATTCTGAACTTTTTTCCATAGGGAACTGGGAAGAACTGGTGAAGTATCTGCAGATGGCACGCAAGAAGGCTCGGGAGTCGTACGTGGAAACGGAATTAATCTTTGCTCTTGCTAAAACAAACCGCCTGGCAGAGCTAGAGGAGTTCATCAATGGGCCCAACAATGCACATATCCAGCAGGTGAGTGAGACTTTGTTCTGCTGAACCACGGAGGGGTGGTGGGAATTCTGTCTCTTTGGATACGCAGGTAGATCTTGGCCTTTAAATCCATTTTGATAAGGGCTTGAATGCCACACATTTTATGTAATCCACTGAAAAGGTGCAGGAATGACCTGGCTGTGCTGTGCCCTAGGTTGGAGATCGCTGCTATGACGAGAAGATGTACGAAGCAGCCAAGCTCCTGTACAACAACGTGTCCAACTTCGGCCGTTTGGCCTCCACTTTAGTGCACCTCGGCGAGTACCAGGCAGCCGTGGACGGGGCTCGGAAAGCCAACAGCACTCGCACGTGGAAAGAGGTGAATTTGCTGGCTCTGACCTCAAGGGCTTCAAAGCTGGGGCCTGTCAGAAACCTTGACTATGAACAGTAACTCAACTCTCAATTCCAGGTCTGCTTTGCTTGTGTGGATGGGAAAGAATTCCGCCTGGCTCAGATGTGTGGGCTCCATATCGTAGTGCACGCCGATGAGCTGGAAGAGCTAATCAACTATTACCAGGTAATTAAGCTGACTCCTGCCAATTCTGCCATGGCAACCCTGTCAAAATCTGGCATTCTGGATGGTTCCTGATGTGAAATGTCTCTGTCTGTGTCTCTAAGGATCGTGGCTACTTCGAAGAGCTGATCACTATGTTGGAAGCAGCGCTTGGACTGGAGCGAGCACACATGGGGATGTTCACAGAGCTGGCAATTCTCTACTCCAAGTTCAAGCCACAGAAGATGAGGGAGCATTTGGAGCTGTTCTGGTCCAGAGTTAACATTCCCAAGGTGAATGTCTAAGGCTTTAAATCTAGTTTAAACACACCTTTTTGGGCTGTCTGGCCCTGGCTTTTGCACCAGCAGCTCTTGAGGTTATTAATGATGGTGAAGCCTGAGCACTGATGGAAATTGCAGTTAACATATATTGCTAATTCTGCCTTTTGCTCAGGTTCTGAGAGCTGCAGAACAAGCCCATCTCTGGGCCGAACTGGTGTTCCTGTATGATAAGTATGAAGAATATGATAATGCCATAATCACAATGATGAATCACCCAACAGATGCTTGGAAAGAGGGCCAGTTCAAAGATATCATCACTAAGGTATTGAAAGTGAAACTTATGTCTCCTTTTCATTTGGATTTCCCCACAATCAAACTTCTCCTCTGAACGTGCATCTTTACTCACCTCTAGGTGGCCAATGTGGAGCTGTACTACAAGGCAGTTCAGTTCTATTTGGAATTTAAGCCTCTGTTGCTCAATGATCTGCTGATGGTGTTGTCCCCTCGGCTTGACCACACTCGTGCTGTCACCTTCTTCACAAAGGTAATTTTCCTTTTATCCGAATCAGTGCAAAAGCTGGGAGAGCACTGAGCTGTAGCAGCATTTTAAAATGCTTAGCTGCTCCCCTGCCTGCCGGGGAAAATGCTAAGAGCCTTCCACAAAAACGAAATTAAATCTCTCTCCCTGATTCCTTGAAGGTTAAACAGCTGCCCCTGGTGAAGCCCTACCTGCGCTCTGTTCAAAATCACAACAACAAATCAGTCAATGAGTCCCTCAACAACCTCTTCATTATTGAAGAAGATTACCAGGTATGTCTTGCCTTGAAGCACTTAATTCTGGACTTACCTAATTTTCTCAGTCTTTGTTTAATGTGTCGAAACACAGTTTTCTTTCTCATTTTCAGTAGTTTTTACCTGCTTGTTAACTTTAATTCCTTAAGTTTATATTCTCTACCACTGCAAAATGAATCAGTGGTGATGAGCCAAAGATTAAGTGGAAAAGTGTTAGTGGCTTTCTGAGAGCTTTTTGTGTCGTTCCTACTGGGGGTAGAGTGGCTACTTTAAGAGTGCGACAGCTTTTATTTAAACAAACCTACAGTGGGTGCTAAGAAAAGGACTCACAGGAGAGGCAAACAGTTGTGTGGTATTCAGAGACTCCTAACCTCAGCCATCACTACTGAAAAATACTGACTGAAATACCCTAAACTCCATGTGTGTCAAACAGCAGCTTCTCAAATAAAACAGATCTCTGCAGGTCTGGCTAGAATACTTTATCCTAAAAACAGGAATACAGAACTAATGGAAAATGTTTGCATTTTGTGGATGCACTTGTACATTTGAGGCGTGAGTAACTCCTTTTTTCTGCTTCACCCAGGCCCTTAGGACTTCTATAGATGCTTACGACAACTTTGACAACATCTCCCTTGCGCAGCGCTTGGAGAAGCACGAGCTCATAGAGTTCCGGCGAATCGCCGCCTATCTCTTCAAAGGCAACAACCGCTGGAAACAGAGCGTGGAGCTCTGCAAGAAGGACAGGCTGTACAAGGTGAGCCCCCCAGCTGAGCTCTGCAGCCCTGGCTGGTTTGGCTCGGGTGGGAGCTCAGTGAGCAGCACGCCGGCGGTGGCTGGGTGGCCCCGGGCTGAGGCTCTGTCCCGTTGCAGGACGCGATGCAGTACGCCTCCGAATCCAAAGACACGGAGCTGGCAGAGGAGCTGCTGCAGTGGTTCCTGCAGGAGAACAAGAGGGAATGCTTCGGTGCTTGTCTCTTCACCTGCTACGATCTCCTAAGGCCGGATGTTGTGTTGGAAACAGCGTGGAGGCACAACATTATGGACTTTGCCATGCCCTACTTTATTCAGGTCATGAAGGAGTACTTGACCAAGGTAAGAGCGGGCGCCTCCCCAACACCCAGAGCTCGGGAGTCACTGTGGTGTATGCCTTGAGACTGTCTGCTTGCTACTAACATTGATTTGGGCTTTGTCCAATGTCTGTCTGTCCATGTCCACACTTACTTTTCAGTCCATCTGGGGAGAGACTTCGCCCTCTGAGAGGCTGAAACACTTGCAGGCTCCACCCTCTCTACCGCAGACAGAACCTACATCAGTAGTATTTGCCTGACCCTGGGCAGTGTCTAAAGCAGTTCCAGGCTCCAGGCTGTTCCTGTGCTGTGTCAGGCAGGAATCCCAGCTGGGATCGAGCTTTAACTGAATCCTAGACTGTGTACTAAACCAGCTTTATAGCTAGGTCTGGAGATAACTTACTCTGCTGTGCATTCAACTCTAAAATGTGGCTCTGATAATTAATGGCACTAATTATGACTCAGCTCTTATTTGAAGTGACTCAGGATGGGGGAGCTACTTGGTAATGCTCTGGCAGACTTGACAGGCTTGAGTTAAACCCAAGATTTGCCCAGCTGAAGCTTTTGGAGTATCTTCCAGTGAAATGGTGTAAATTCCTTAACGATTAAGACCCTTCCAAGCTGGAGTTCAGCTTTTATTTTCATGCAGTGAAGACCAGGGTGCCTGAAATTTGCCCAGAAATTTGCCTGGTTCTTCCTTCTAAAGGCAGGACTACCCCGTAGTTCTGTAGCCAGCCTGAAATGCTGTTTTGGGGGAGGTGGGGAGCTGGCTGAGCGATAAAACTGTTTGTCAGAGATGCCTGATGTACCAAGGCAACACCAAACCTTTGGTGGGAGTAGCAGGATTCTTGAAAATAAAAATTTCCTGATCTGCTAAAGGATTAGGATGTAGCTCTAGTGTAGCTAATGCAGTAAGAGCCAGCAACGAGCAGAGCTGCCTTTCTAAAGCAGATACTCCTGGTGTACCTTTGTTTTTACTCGCCTGTACCTTAATTATTTCTTCCCTGACGCTTTTGTTTCTACCTTTTTATATGCTTAAATATGGAATTTGATTTTTCTAAGCTGCACCTTCTGAATTCCTTTGCAGGTTGATGCAATAAAGGAAAAGGTGAAAGTTGATTCTTGTTTTCCATCTTTAAGTCTGGAGGACTAAGTCTAAGGATTCTGCATGAGTTTTTTTCTTTCCTATGTTTACTACACTGCTGCTACTGCTTATTCCCCAAACAAAATATCACTAAAGCATATGCAAATTGTTTAACTCTCAGTAGCTAGTGCTGTAGGAGAAAAGTAGATTCATTTGCTACTAATAAGCTAATAGATCCTCAGGAAGGGCATACAGGTGATCAGTTGGATCACAGTCAGCCTCCTATCGAAACAACACCAATCCTGACACAAGTGCTATGATTTGGCAGCCAATCTGGCTGGAAGAACCTCCTGCAATAAGAAATTAGTCTGTGAATCCATGAATCAGTCTGGCATTTGCCGGTTGAAGGGCTGTGATCCAGTTCCTGATCTCTGGACCATGACTAATGCGTGCTGACCGTAGGCAGAGTAGATACTGGCTGCTTCCAGAGGGACTCTTCCTCACTCAGGTGTCAGTTCTCATGGTGCTGATCTAATCCCCACAGTGCTCTAGTTCATGTAGCAACTCAAAACTTCAGCTGTTACACCAAGTCTGTGGTTCTCCTCCCTGTAGTAAATTTCTAGTAGTTGTCCAAAAAAAAAAAAGACTGCCTTCCAAGCTCTTCAGCTTCACTAAACTTCTCTTGCTACCTCATTAAAAAAAAAAATATATATAAAAATGGTAATGCTTATTGCTCTTCTGAGGCTACTCCAGGGCTTGCCTTTTGCTAATGTAACTTTGACCTTCAGAAGGGCAATCCAAGGTTTTCTGTCCATCTGCTTCCCTACGAATGCCACCGTGACTCTCCTTAGCCCAGGGGTCAGCCCCAGCACGGGTTTCCCATTAATGTGGTTCAGCAAGGGGCAAAGCAAAGTGACAAACAGCTTTGAAGATGGACTAAAGGCAACAAAGTGCTGGTTGCAAAGACACCACTGGAACTCGAGGCTAACCTAAGACACGTAGTGTAAGGTCCTTCAGCAGCTAGTAAGGAAAGTAGGAGAGCGTGTGTGTGAAAAAAGGTAATCGAACTGCAGTGTTTGCATAACCTACGCATGTGTAGCAGTCATTGCAATTACATCCCACTACTCCTGAAGCTCCAAGGCATTGCTGTGGGCTGCGTGTGGTTTTTTGGGGGGAGCCTGTCTGGCAGTCATCTTCAGACCTCACTCGTGCTTCAGTACTTTTGCCTCTTTTTCATGCACACATGACACGATAACATTGAATGCATGTTACTTTTCCTCTGCAGCTTCTTGCAGTCCCTGTGGAAAAGCCTTTCAGTCGATCTTGCTCCAAGTGTGTAGGGCCCTGGAGCTGGTGATGCTCGAGCAAGTGGTGTAAGAACCATCCTGCGGGCTGGTTCCAGACTTGCGCTTGTTCTTGTCAAATATTTGTTCAGCTCTGAGGGGAGGCATCAAAACTGAGTCCAAAATGCATTGAATGTCCTGGGCTGGAGGCTTTCCAAGTTGCGAGTAAGCCAAATGCCTCTGCTTAGTAGCAAACTCCGCACATTCTCCTTGGATTTGCATCTCTAAACTTTGTGCTTCTGTGTTCAGTGTGTTGCTGTTTTGAGTTGAAAACAGCGCAGTTCCCAGCACGGGGTCTGGAAATGAGTCTTGGAGCATTGGATACGGTCCTGAGCGCTTTGGCAGCCCCGAGCCAGATCCTGTGCGAGGCAACCACCAGGCTGGCCATGGAAGCCCAGTCAATGAGGGAGCTCGAGCTCAGGACTTCTGCCACTCCCCGGAGTTGTGCCTCAGCTTGAGGTCACAGAGGAACAGGTTCATGGAGCGCAGGTGAAAGGAGCAGCTCCCAGCAGATCCTTGCTCACGTAGCAGAGTTGAGCTGAAAACTCCCTCGTGGGTGTTGTAGCTGAGTAAATAACACTGACCCTGTGTAAGTGCAGGAACCCTTCAAACTCCTTTATCAAGGACACGAATGAAAGGAAACATTAATCTTGTGAGTTGTATTATTGTCTTTCAAAGTAATTGGCGTGATTATCTCTGACTTTGTTCTAAATCTTATCTCCCAGGTTAAATACCCACACCTCATTTTGTGGTTTGAGTTGCAGGGCCTGCCTTAGACTGTAGTCATGCCGAGTTCCCTTGGATCTGTCTTAGAAATGAGCAGTATTTCACTGCAGAAGAAGTTTCTCCTCTTGCCTTTCTGTAGGGGTGGGCAAACAGCACCATTGCAGTCGCAGCGCAGCGGTGGAGCTGGCCAGGCTTGTCTGTTACTGTGTGTAAAGCCGGAAGAATTGGAGTATCTGTGGGTTTAGGCTGACTGCCACACAGTTCTGGAGTGGAAAAAGCAAGTCTTATACACATGCATTCTCTGCATTTGAACTTAAATTGCATGAGTGAATGGGTTTGGAAAGTGAAATCTCGAGGCTCAAGTGACATGTCGGATGCTATTGCAGTCTGCTCTATCCAAATACCAACCGGATTACTCTGCCCCGATGTCACCTCCAGGGAAACTTCTCCAGGTCTGGGCGCTATCTTGGCAATTACTCCAATGCCAGAGGTCTCCAATTGAGACTGAGCTCAAATCTGAGTCTGTCCTAAAGGCTGTCCAGCTCCAATCCAGTCCAGTACCTTTTGTACAAAGCTTCAGCCTGGAGTGAGCTTTCAAAGTAGCTGAAAATCCCTCAAGGAGGGTTTTTTTCCAGGAAACAGACAATCTTGACTGCACCAGTACCAACATTGCTACTTGAATTGATCTTAACTTGTAAATGGTCTCCTTTTCTTGATGGGTGTTAACATACCACTAAGGCTTTTCCACTTCTCTGCCACGAGTAAGTACCTGTTTGAGAGGAGATTTTTTAATTGTTGGTCTCAATTCCAGGTGGACAAACTGGACGCGTCAGAGTCTTTGAGAAAGGAAGAGGAGCAAGCTACAGAAACACAACCTATTGTTTATGGTAATGCTTTAGTTCACGTGTTATCAATAACAAATTTCACTTTTAAGACAACCTTTCCCTAATCTCATTTTTTCCCAGGGAAGTCCTGGGAAATGGGAACGTTCTTGACGTGAAATCAAATTTTAGGGAGTGTGTTCCAAAATACCAGATCAGTGCCCCTGTGATGCTGTGGCTGCTGAGGTGGGCTGTGGACTGCAGGAATTAAGATTGTCCTGGCTCCCTAAGGAAACACTTTCTGAAGGAAAGATGTACAGGAGCTGTGGACTGCAGGAATTAAGATTGCCCTGGCTCCTTGAAGAAACACTTTCTAAAGGAAAGATGTACAGGAGCTGTGGACTGCAGGAATTAAGATTGTCCTGGCTCCCTTAGGAAACACTTTCTGAAGGAAAGATGTACAGGAGCTGTGGACTGCAGGAATTAAGATTGTCCTGGCTCACTAAGGAAACACTTTCTGAAGGAAAGATGTACAGGAGCTGTGGACTGCAGGAATTAAGATTGTCCTGGCTCACTAAGGAAACACTTTCTGAAGGAAAGATGTATAGGAGCTGTGCTGTTCCAGACTTCCAGCAAGATATTATTTGGATCTTGTGCAATGTGCTTTATATCTCAAGCATATTTTTATCTACTCTATAATAGGTATTTTCTTTATATCTAGGTTATTCTAGTGAGAGTTTATATCCAGGTTATTCTGGTGAGAGTTTATATCCAGTTCATTCTAGTAAGAGTTTCTTCATATAATTTACACTGTAGTATTTTCAGCCACATGTTGTGTCCTGAGGTTTTGTGGGGAAATACCCATTCTGGCTCCGAAGAAGCCCAGCCCAGGTCAGCATTTACTGGTGAAACACAGAAATATTTAGTGAAAATTCCCCGGGGTTTTGCTGGGTGATTTCTGAGTTCAGGAGGAGTAAGGTGCCCCTGTGTGTTGCAGGCCAGCCGCAGCTGATGCTGACAGCGGGACCCAGCGTGGCCGTTCCTCCGCAGGCACCTTTCGGCTACGGCTACACGGCCCCTCCGTATGGGCAGCCGCAGCCCGGCTTCGGCTACAGCATGTGAGATGCAGCACAAGTCAGTCTGGAGCAGCGACTTTTCTTACTGAAACTCCACCGTCCCTCCCCGCTTTAACTCATAACAGGGAAAAGCAAAGAGTTCTGCCTCGTGTTCTTGTAACCTTTATTTCATGAAGGACTGTTTTTTCTAGCGCAAACGATTTGAATCACTTCTGTTCAATCTTTTCCACATTCCATGTCATTTAGACTTTTACTTTCGGAAGGGGAATAGTTTAAACGACTTTGTTCAAGTGGGCTTTTGCAGGACTGCTTATTACCATTAAGTCTATTGTGAAGATTCTGATTTGCACTCTATAGTGTTACACTCTAATATTGAATCTTAAGTTCATTGTATGTGAGCAGCTTTACGGTATGTACTGTCTATTCTAAATGCATTTAAGTCTCACTGTATATTTGGAGAAAGCTAAAGCCAAGATACTCGTATTTGACCTTGCAAGACTGCTGACAAGAGACAACACTAATCAGCATATCCTCCCTGGGTTGGATTGCATAGCTCTAAAAGAATTTAAAAATGCGTACAGACAACCTTGCCTGACTTAAAATGAGTAAAAGTTTTGGTTTTTTTGTTTTTTTTTCTTTTCCTCCCCCTTAACCTATGCAGGTTTTTCCAGTTACGCATATAGAAAATGCTAGTGTCTTTTTGCTCACTCCATATGTAACAGATGACCTTATGTTGTGCTGTATCCTGTGCTTTTGTGGGACATTCCATTCAGGAACAGAGCACCATGATTCCAATCTGTGTATTTACTAACCCTGCCCTGAGGTTTGTGTATGTTGGATATTGTGGTGTTTTAGATCACTGTTTTGAGTGTACAGAAGAGAGAATTCAAGCATATTGCTGTTCAGTTTTGTTTGTGCAATTTGAAATTACGCAATTTAAAAATAAATTACTGGACTGTGGACATGCTGCATAGTGGTAGCTTCACTTTACTGTCTTCAAAAAAAAAAAAAAAA
>VYZT01053446.1:0-35465 GCA_013400735.1 Pomatostomus ruficeps
ACTACTAAAACCACAACAAGGTGTTATACCAATATGTACACAGCTGAAATACCTGTGAACCTCTTTCAAAAGTACCATGGTCTGGTTTGAAAAAGGACCAGTTACGAAAGGGAATCTGTAGAAAGTATCTCACTATATGACACCAAAATTTCTGCATTTTAGAGGTGTCCAAATGAATTTCTGAAGCTGGTTCTACAGATTGATTTTTAAACTTAATTCTAAACAAACAGAAAGAAATACTATATTTCCTCCATTTTGATAATCCATTTCTGCAAAGGCTTAATTATTTGCTCCTTCTATCGCCTTCACACTACGCTGAAGCATAGAAATTTTGATAGAGAACTGTGAACTAAGATAACGTCACTTTTAGAAGCAATCTATTCAAAGTTCAGCAATTAGCATGTTTTCATGTGCTTATTGCATCAGCTTTAACTATTTGTATTTTATTTTTAGGGGTAATCATGGGTCATGTGAAAGCTCTGGAACCTTTTTCTTCCAACTGAAAATGCAGGACACAGAGAACCAAGGTGACAGGCAGAAACTTGCCAATTTGCAAAGCAGATGTTTCCTGATGGAACTGTCAACTTGAGAAACTAGACAATAAGCCCACACAAAAATAAAATTTAACACTCTCACAGCAGCAGCACAAAAGAACACTTCCACTAGCCCAGCCGTGAACCATAAAGGTGAAATTTATAGTTATCTAACATTATAATGGTTTACTGTAACATTATTGATCTAAAATTAGAGATTCTGAAATTGAAAATCACCATGAATAGAGCAAGTAGTAATAAATGTTATCAAACAGCACACGCTGTATCCCTTTTAGCTTGCAATTACATCTTACGCTTCTTATGTTCTGCTACCTGACCTCTGTTACAGCTCCCTTCATGAAGATGCTACATGATGTAGTAGGGATATATTTAGGCACACTATGAGTTGTTACATGCCAGTTAAATCCTCTGCTTATTGCCACGCGTTTTTGATCTGGAAACAAAGAAAGCATTTCCTACTTTTCAACTGCATTTATTTCAAACAGCACAGATGATGACCTAATTCCTCTCAAATGTTTCTCTACCCTAAAGAAAACATTATCTTAAAAGGATTTATGTTTGTGAGGGAGACAGTGCAATGACAATGGTCAGGATCATAAAATGTACAACATGTCTACTAACTTTCCATATGATAAATTTAATTTTGATACCTCCTATTTTCTCACACGTATGTCAATACCGTAACTGTTGTTAAAAAATTACTCTGAGTCTCATCTACTGGTAGCAGCAACTATCAGCATATTTTAGGAAAACAGAAAACCAAATCACAGAAATGACAGCTTTAGCATTAACTGAGAAAATTTCTACTACAGACAATCACGGTAACATTTCAACAATTATGGATGCACACACACACAGAGACAAACACACACAGACACACACTCGCGTGGGTGGAAAGGAAGCAAGAGGATCAGCAGCACTCACATTTTTATTAGCCTGGCGAGGGCAATGATGGTGCCCAAGTCCCTTAGGGAGCAAAGCAGAGGCCTACACTACTTTCAATCCAAGATCAGGGAATTGTGGTAGTCGTCCTTTACAAACAGTACTTTCAAGTGTGGGTTATGAACTGACTCCAGTGTTAGAAAACGCAATTTTACAGGGAATAAATTTTCAAGTAACAGATGCATTTCTTCATGAGTTGACCTTTAGGAAACAAACTTAGATTGCCAGAAAATGTACACTACCTATCTAGTCAACTTCTGAATCCTCAAACTGAAATGACAATACAAGATCCTTGCAGTGTTAATGGATATACTCCACTAATTTTCTTTTCATCAGCTATAAGCTATTCCTGATGAAGAAGTCATACACGGATTAAAAATTAGTGTCAACCTTTATTAACGGAGCAATGCTTTACTAAAAAAACCCCAACCAAACAAAAACAAAACAAAAGTCCAACAAATCCCTTCTATTGCAAGTAATATTACATATTACACCATAAAGCACATGACACATTTACCTTTCTTCCTCATGTACTCTTGTATTTATCTTACTGGTTAGAACATAAGAAAAAAAAAATCCCTGATTTTTTCATATCCTCTCTCATTTCAGCTTTATTCTAAACTAAGTCCTTTGAATAACTACAGCCACTAGATGGCAATGAAGACCTGCAAGAAACAAGGTGTAACCCACTGATGAAGAGAAAACAAGTCACAACAATGAAGGCACTCTTAAAATTAGAACGCAGAGGAAAAACCTTTGAAAACTTACTGAACGAAGAAAGAAGCTTTTCAAGCTGATAAAATTTCAGGTTTGGTTAAAACTAACATGAAAAAAAGAGTCTCAACACTGACAATTTGAATGGGTTTTCTTGTGTGTCTACCTCTTTCTCAGTCTTCAGGCACAGACAACTACAGTCTTGGGGCTTTTTAACTTCCTATTTACAGTTCCAGGAACTCATGTAGAGAAGAGGTTAACTATGAATATTCTATCCAATATAGAAAAAGTGAACTAGATTTGAACTTTGGAAATGCTGTATTAAATCAGATCATCATCAAAGGAGAGAACAATATTCCTTTGGTCAATTCAGGCCAATCAATAACGAGAAAATGTGGTACTTCAAGTAGAGAAGCTACTCCAACTGAACTTCCAGGAAGCAAGGACTTAAAATGAAATAAGATCAGCTCGTGTTTTTTCTACCTAGTTCTGATGCACTCAGTGCTCTCCTGAAACCACAGGCTTCTGTCACAAAGGTTTGCTTTTACAATTCATCTAAGTCATCCCTGTGTTCATCTTGTAGAAGTCTTTGCCTTCAGGAGAATTCAGATGTTTCTACTAGCTAGTTATTTTAGTACCTTTAGAAGGGAAGTTTCTCCTTTGTATCTGTTGGTCAATTCCAAGTCGGTGAAGCAGACGGTGTGTTTGTCAACTACCCACATTGTTCTGAGAATGAAACTGCTCAGCAATCTACCTTCATAGGAGATGAAAGAACTAACAACATCCACGAAAGAACTCCATGTGACAACAAGCAAAATTCATTAGGTACTACAGTGCTAAGGATGAAGCAGTAGAGCCACAGGGTGAGCCCTGGAAAAAGCTGTGCTCTCAGTAACAAATTTTACCCAGAGGACAGGCACATTCAGTTCAGCAAAGGGAAGTATTTGAGCAGAAGTTATAGGAGCTCCTCCACTAACAGCTGTAAAACAAGATGCAGCTACACCGTTCTCATGCTAATCAGCAGTGATCACGTTTGAACTCTGAACAGCACAATCCAAATACCAATCTGGCTCGCAGTCTTTAGATAAACTATGCTTTGGAATCCAAAACACTTCAGTCCTTTAAACCGCTCAATGTCCACACTGTTCAGACTTTGAAGAGAGAAGTCAGAGTGAATGGAAATACGGAAAAAAATACAAGAAGCATAAGCCAAATATCCACCCTCATCAGGACTAAACACCACCTCAGTCTCTATCAGCTGAATGCCTTTGAAAGGTGACAGTCATCCAACAGGAAACATCAGGCACAAAGTCTTAAATTCAACTAAAGCCCAACCCTGAGCTTCTTACTTTCTGGCTTTGTTCAGCTAAAAACCATTAACTTTGTGAAGTGCAAGGCTAGTAATGAAGAGTCGACTCAAAAAAGTCAACTCCTTTCATTCCTGTTACTTAAAAGTATTGAAAACTCGCAAACTAACTTAGAAAGTCTGCATCTATGCACCTGGAATAGTGTTATTGTGATGCCTGTTTAAACCAGACCACACTACGTGAGATCTGCACCATCTACAGCGAGTTTTGAACAGAGTATTTCACCCTCTACTAACTCTCACCAAAACACTGAAAGGTAGTTATTGTGCTAACCTGTTAATTATGACATGCAAAGTTTGTTAATGGCAAGTATTTTCCATGACCTTGCAACAAGTAAGACTTAAATAAAGACTGGAACAAGAGGTGGAAGTTTGCCTAGGTTTTAAGTTCTATATCTACTTGAAAGAGATGTCAAAGTTAAGAATTAATTTCTTTTGTAGCTTGAATTCCTAGTTACAAAAGTAATGCCAATTAAGTTATTCTTTAAGGTCTGAAAGTTAACTAGATTTTATCTATGCCATAATGAAGTCCCACGGAAAACAAGAAATTTCTCCATAAAAATAGGTATGAAATAGGTTACTTTCTAAAGAAGATACATGCAAACCAACTCACTTCAGAAATGGTAGTGAATGTAAAAATGATGAAAACTTGACTGTCCAGTTGCATAATGCAGCATTAAAACTTTACTAATTTTGCTTACTCCAGAAATATGAAGAAACAAAGGTCACAGTCTGCTAGAAATATAGCAGAAACAATTTAAAAACTCAAAAAAAGAGAATATAATAATTCATCATTCAGTGTTACTAAGTACCTTAGGACACACATGGATCCAAGGATTTAATAGCTGACACTTTCCTTCATGCTGATAACAACAGGACTTCATTATTGATTCTAACAGTCTGGGATCTAGCAGAACAGCATCAGAGGCAGTCTACATGGTATGTTAAAGCTTAGGAAAAATTAAAATATTTCAACTGAAAAAATGAAACCTTAGTATGTATAGGACAAGAGGGAACAGCCAGAAACTGATGCGCAAAGTTCCACTTGAACACAAGGAAGAACGTTTTTATTGTGCAGGTGACTGCACATGGAACAGGTTGCCCAGGGAGGTTGTGGAATCTCCCTCACTGGAGACATTCAAGAACCACCTGGATGCAATCCTGTGACAAGTGTGCCATGTGCCCTAGGTTGGAACACATGTCCCCCTGTAGCCCCTTCCAACCTGACCAATTTGGGGACTGATTCCACACTTTCATTTCACATACCACAACAGCAATCATTTCAGCATCCTACTATTTGATAACCAAAACCCAACTATTTTCATTCCTGATCTTTTACAAAGCCCTGAAGTTCTCTATATTCAATTGATATGCTTCCATTCTCAAAGAGGTGAATCTGAGACACCCTGCATGAACAAATGCAGCTGTGCTAAGACACTGAGGCACCTCCAAAAGTGTGGTAAAAGAATGCCTAATTCCAGTCAGCAGAAGTTTCAAGCAGTTTACCAAAAACTACCACTGCTTAGGTAAGATATGTGCCACAGTAAAGCACCAGGTGAAGTACACACATACATTCAGGTACACTGGAATTTATGGCAATACTATGAAACACACACAGGAGCTTTCAGAAAGCATTACCAAATAACAGTTTGAAGCTTTGCCCTGGATTCCTGAGAACACTTCTGTAAGTTTTCCAAATGGTAATGAAACTTTTAATAATCAAAATTACATACTTTATCTTTTATATTCTCCTTTCTTTTGATGCAATTTGTTCTCCAGAATAATGATACACAGGACAGCTTCGCAAGATGTTCCTTAGGAACTCCTCTGGCCTCAGGAGAACAAAGTTACAGATACACTGTTCAGAAAGTTACTTTCTTATCGGTAGACACACCCCCCTCATTTTTGGGGAGTGATATACTTTACTCATCTGCAGCGATGAGTTAATTATGGAACTCTTGAATGACAATATGATCTGACAAGATAACAATCAGAGGTTTCTACAGTGTCGTGATAAATCTTTCTGGCTGTCGAGATTCCACAAAGGGTTACAGTTACTGTTCACTGCTAGTAAGGCCTGGCATTGCAACCCTTTTGCATTAAAACACGGCAGAGAGCAAGAGGGGCACAGAGTTATACAGCAAATACACTTGTCTGCTTTTGTGCCCTTCCTCCTTCACTGACTTCCCACTTGATTCACATCAAGAATTTCAACAACATCTAAAAAGCACTTTGAGTAAACAATTCCGTGGATGTGCAGAACCTGGACACTGCCCAGAAGAAAGGGCCTGAGAAAGACAAGTACTCAGGCACAGAATATTGAAAACCAGCTCAAAATGAAGTCTGTATCTCTGATTCACAGACATCAGAAAGTGTGACCAAGGTAACAATGAACCGAGAAATCTGCAGGTCTAATTATAACATTTGTGTTTTCTAACAGTCTTATACAGAAATATCTTAAATCTATAATCTCAAAGCTATAAAAACATAATGATGCAACAGGATTTACATAACAGTGGTAAGAGAAAGGTTAAAATTTCAAAGCCATTAATGTGCTGAATATGTGATCTTTTTGTGGTGAACAAATATTAATAATACAAAAACTAACTAAATACTGCACTATTCTAGTGAAATGTCAGGTAGAAAAGCATCGCTTACAATCAAAGAATGCTGTATTACATCATAAGCCTGCATATGAAGGAGCATCCTATTTGCTTCTACTAGTTATGCAATAAAAACATCACACAGAGAAGACTGCAAGAGAAGACTGCAGGAAAAGCACCCTTGACTAAAAAGCATTCATTCTCACATATTCCCGCAGATTCTGTCCCTTAGGAAAGTACCTATAATTGTAACATGCACTGTATTGATTTCTGCAAGGGAATATTTATCATAAATACAGGCATAATTGACCTGTAATTTTTTTTGCACCTATTACAGATATGATTCAGAAAATGGAGGGTAGCAGTTTCCCTTTCATATTAATTTGATGTTATTCAGGAAACAACTCCTCTGCAAGTATTCACTGTTGATCACCTCATTTACTCCAAAACTGAAATGGAAGGTTTAAAATGACAGTGATTTTAGTTCAATGGAAGAAAAGCTTTGCCCACGGATAGGGAACCTCTTGGTAGAAACAGGCTTCACTCCAGTGAATGCCACAGGTTTGCCGCACTTGTTACATAATTATACGATTTAGGAGGTAGCATTTTATGTCTCTTCAGACTACAGTACAATCTGAGGAATTCTGGCAAGTGCTGTGCACCCAACTACACACTATAGTCTCCTTAGCTGCCAGCTGCAGAGACTCCAGTACAGTATAAAAACTTACCTCTTTTCATTTCCGTATGATTTCTGCGCAACTTTCGCATGGAGTATTAGCACTGTTTGGTCACCTCGCTCCTTCAGGTAGTTTCGCATTGCTTCCCTAGAAATCAAAACACAATATAAGCGTTGAAAGTTCTTTTGTTTTTATTTATAACAAAACAAAGACAGTTTTAGGGAAAAAAACCCAGGACCTGAAATTCCAAAACCACCACCATTAACGTGGTCAAGACGGGTTTGCTTACTGTTTAAGACAATTACATGGGAAAAAGAAGTAACTATCTTGCACAGAACTAGCAATATGGGGTCTGTGATCATTTAAAATTACTACATTCTCTAGAAAAAAAAGATGCCTGTGATGTAAAATCATATCAATGCCAATAACTACACCATGTTTAAAGTTCTATTTCATTAAGTACCGTGCCACAAATACCTGAATAGAACACGTTTAATTAGTTAAGTATTTTCATCATGACCAATTTAGTATCTCATGACCATGACAAACTGTTTAAGCTTTTAACCAAATCAGTGCAATATTTATATACAAGTTTTCTTTTGAAGATACTAAGAAAAAGTTAAATTCTTCAGCACATTGTTTCACCTAGTTTTGTAGAGAAAACATCTACTTCCTGAATACAATCAGGTAAAAAAAAATTTTTTTTAAGAATGTTTTATTGTTCATCATCACTGTAATTACAGATGTTATATAAATGCTGTAATTACCTCAAACACACCAACAATTCCTTGAGAGAAGCGAGAGAACAATAACACCCAGTCACTCTTCTGTATAATAACCTAACTGTTCATTAAGCAGCATGCCAAATTCAACACCCTAGGGATCAGCTGTGCTGGAGTGCTGGCAGGAACGCAAGTTCCTGAAGGAGCTTTTGTGGGTTGAATGCCCACCAATGCATTCATCTTCAAAGTCATCCACCAGAGAAATAAATTATTAATTTATCAGGAATTTATATGAAAAGATAAAACCCTACATAAGAGGGATTTTTTGTTTGGATTTTTGTCTTTTTTCTGTGAACTGCGTCAACTATTGAATTCCCCTAGGACAAATCTAGAAAACCAAACATTCTGAGTGAAAAAATGATGGAGGATAAAAAGCAGTATTTTATTGACTAGACCTTTTCCAAAAGAAACCCCCCACACAGTTTCTAGGGAAATGCAAATAGATTGAGCCAGGGTTGGGTTGGACAACAACTCAGCTTTGCTAATGATGTTTTGCAAATTCTTGTGTCTGTCATGCCTGCATAAGACACGATTAATGTCTAGAGATTAGTGTGCCGATTTTCTGTGTAAATAGCATCTAAGAACAGAGAATAGACTTGAATTGCTGTTTTAAATTTGGACTAACTTGATCTATTTACATTTGACATTGGTAAAACTGATGTTTATCCATGAAAGTACAGCTGGAAGAACTGTCTCAAAGCCCACAGACTTACTTATTTACAGCCATTGTTTAAGAATATATTTTAAACCCCAAAACATAATTCACTGTGAAATTATTATTATACATTTCATTATGATATATATTAGCTGCATTTAAGCTGTTCAAAAACTTCTAATCTGACAATTTGAAATATTTTATTAAGAGTACTATCATAACAAATTAAGAACATCTGTCATACTAAAAACTTTTGACTTAACTACTATTAAGAAAACTACTCAAACCTAGCAACCCACATAGAAAACTGCTCAGTGCTATCTAATCTTTATTTAGCATTGTATGAGGAAGAAAATTTGTGTTTTCTACTGGTCTTTTGCTACAGTGGATTTGTACAATCCAAGCTCCTGTGAGAACTAAGTGATGCTCCCCCTCCAATCCCTCCCGCTGCTTTCTGACGTGACATTTTGCATTATTCAATCTTAAAACTCTTCATGAAGGTAGTACTATTATAGTTTACATCTAAAACCAACTAGCATAGTATGAACAGAGTAGTGTTGTTCTGCTGGAGCTTGCATGACAATGACTAATTATTAGTCAAACCAGATTGCCTGTAAACAAAAAACCCACACTAATTTTCCAATAATTGAATTAAAGGCTTTTAAGGATGTACAGATACATTTTCAGCGTTACATAAACAAATCAATCTTAAAAATTTGTGTGATGGTTGTTTCATTTCAGCAGTTTACTCTTCAGACAAATGTTAAGTTGTTTCCAGCCCCTGTCATCTCAGGAATGGTTTTCAAACTGCTGCTTTGAAGGGTGACTGGCACTTCTCAGATGCCTAACCTGTATTCAGGAAATAGCAACTAGCACGCCTAGTAGCTAAAATCCTGCACAAGAAATTTAGAGTAACTACAGTAAATAGAAAACTTAGTTAAAAGCTCTCACTGCATAGTCATTTATTTTTTTGTGTTGCTCTTTTTAAACCATAGAAGATACATTCTATTTTTGTTCTTTTTTCCTAAATCAAAGAAAATAAATTCTGTGAGCATCTTCAGGATTATAGTAGTAAGTGTTACTACTCAAGATGGAAAGCAGCTCAGTACTTAAAACTTAGTATCTTCAAATACCCCTAAAGACTGGCAGGTCAATGAGAAACTGACACATTTGTTCAATTGCTTGTCAGTACAGATCAATTTTGCATTGAAACGGAGTTTAATGATGACAAGGTATGCAAGCTCACTGCAGAAATGCAGTGAGACAGATATTTACAACACAAAATGTAAATGTTCCCCCCATCAGGTGCTAACATAAGGTATCATTTCATTCAAAACAGGGGCTGTCAGGGTGACAAGGGGCTTCCTGCATCACCACACAAAACTATAAAACAAATGGCACATCCCTTTTTGCTTTCAAGCAAACTGAGGATTTTAAAGCCAGGAACTACTTATAATTGGCACAGTTTGTGGCACAGAATAATAAATATTTGCATAGACTGTGTTACAGCGGTTTGAAAAAAGAAGGTGACTACTTAACAGTTTCTGGTGTAAATAAATCCCAGGCAGGCCAGGAGCAAATCAAGCACTGTACTCCAGTCACTCTAAACACTTTCCAGAATGGATCGACTTGATAGTTCTGTTTGATACTTACTCTGATTGTCTGGGTTTCACCAAAAATTAATTAAGATTACTCCTTGACAGCACTATGCTCAATTCTGGCAGCAAAATGTATTACTTTACATGATCTCACAAGACACTTTTTCTCAAGTAACAAACCAGCTCATTCCTGAATATTTAAAAATAAGCTGATCCACATCCTACTTAATAATCTACAATAAATAATACACGAAGTCAACGCCTTTTCTAAAAATGCATTTTGAATTTCATAATAAAAACAATCTACTCTGCTAAAAATTGTACTTTTGCCTGCTGATTGCATATATAATTGAAAAGCTTTGATATTTAAAATTCTAGGTTAAGCAACCCACAAATTTTTAACTTAATTTCTCTGAGAATGAGAAGGGTAACTTCAGAAAATGATTAATTATGGAGTTTCTTTAATGCTTACCTTGTGAGCCGTTTCGGTTGAGGTCGCTCTCCAAATTTCCTGAAAAAAAAAGTAGTTGATAATTTAAAACAAATGTTTAGTCATAATTTCACAGTGAGATGCTATCCCAATTTCACAATTTTTGAAATTGCATTAGAATTTGATGTCTTTTCTTTGTAATTCCTAGATAAGATCACTATTAAAATATTAACCACCTCCTTGCTACAGCTTTCCCCACAACAGCAGAGGCAACAGGCTTTTAAAAATTCAAACACTAGGTAACTGTTGAAGTCACATTTGCTCTCAGAATCACTTTTGAAAAGTTCAGACATGATAAGAATGCAAAGAAGCAGAAGATTTTTGCCACAGAATTGACCAGCAGTGCCAACAAGAAGCAGTTACTATAAACATACAGAAATTTACAGACATATCTGTGTTGACAAATCAGTGAATGCTTTCCATCAGGACAATTTCTCAAAAATCTGTTTTTCCTTCATGACTTCTTACAAAAAGGATGACAACGTTTTCATACATGCCAGTACAGAATTACAGGAAAAAATTCTCCTATGGAATGCAGCCAAGCTTGATCCATAAATAGCCTGCTATACACCCAACGCTTTTTTGCCATAAAGTGTTTTGGGACAGCTCTACTTCTTTCAGTGCTTCAGAACCATTCTTGAGAGAGAGAACACTCTATACACTAGGTTAAAGTTTTCCACGAAAGTCTTTATTTACATAAGACATCAAATTAACACATGGCAGATACATTTTCATTACCAAAAACCTCCTCAGATTAAACCGAAATGGTTAGGTAAAAGATCTGAAAAAAGGAAAGTTTTTGCAGCAATGTACATCTGCTAAACCTGGTGAGGAAGTGCAACCATAAGCTAACAAAGAGAAAAAAAACCCCAAGAAACCCACAATGCAAAACCAAAACATAACAAAAGGCAGGCTTAGCTTAACACCTATTTGCCTAAAAATAAAGAGACATAAGAGACTGTGCTTTTGCTGCCAGCGTTCATAAATATCTCTATGACTTGCCAAACTCATTTTATAGGTGGGCACAGCTTTCCCTTTATGCTTCCTGGATAGGGAAAAGAACCCTTTCCTACTATTGTCCTACAAGAGAGCTGGAGGCTCCTTAGTACAAGAATTTGATCATTAAGTGATGTGACAAGAAATTCCCCTGTTCGTGCAGTGGATCTGTCCTGGACTCTACAGCAACTGGTGGTGGAATGATTGCATACATTCCAATTTAATTTCAGTAATCCTGGAAATGTACAAATACGTAACTATTACCATTTATACAGTGGAGCGAGACAGCACTCTCCTGACAGGGCAGTGACAACATTCAGCAAATTTTAAAGTTATTTTTCAAGACTTGAGAAGGAAGTCTTCTAAAATACTGGCAGTCCACTCTACATAGAGGAATTGAATAAACAACATGAAGCCAAATTTCTTTTCAGCTTAAACAATGAAATAAAAATTTATTTTTCCAACCAGACATAAGTTCCCTTCATGTTTTACTTTGTTGTTGTTAGTATACTCTTCACTTCTCTGGCTTTATTTTAATTCTAAATGAAACAATGAAACCAGATCTCTTGCAGCGAGATTTGTTTTTATGTATTTTCAATTTTGAGGTCTATTGGACACAAGCTCCACTTATATTTTCCACTGTGGTATGCATCACTGCATTGCCAGATCTGTAATGCAGAAAAAGTAACTAGAAAACCCAAACAGCTTTACAGTTTGGCAGCAGGAAAGTTACATGCAAAGCCTTTCTGCTTCTAACACTTATCTTTTCAGGATCTGCCTAGCCAGACGTCCTGAGCACAGCCTGTGCCTCTGATTTTTCCCGGATGGTAACAGTGTCAGTAGGTGTGTACCCCCACTCCCCCATACTACCTGTGTAGTTGCTGTTCTCACCTCAAGAGCCAGGATCATCCTACAGGACAGAGGGTTCCCCTGTCTGTGACTCACTGAATAGACAACAGATTACCTTTAAGCAATACTCTACCAACAACATCCCTAGAGATTAGCTCCCCACTTTTGAGCAGAACTACTGTCTTTGTTTCAACCCCTCTGCACATTTCAATTCACCACAAAAAAAATTAAGAGGTGCTGATCTCGGAGCAATGAAGGCATTATGCACACAACACTTACTTGCACCGTGGCCAACAGATCCAAGCCAAGAAGAGGACCTTAGTACACCAGAAACTGCATTAACACCAAAAAAACCCTTACAGACAAAACCTCAGACTGCCCTAAGGCAACACATACCCTTGCAGAACTCTGGAGTGCAGCAGATACATTCCCCCTGCACATACACCCAATAGCTAAAAAGAGTTTTATTAACAGGAGATCTACACAACACAGTTGCAATTACTGAAAGGAATAAACTCCGTCTTCTCCTTTAGTCAAAGCCTGAACATACAACACAGGAGAGAAAAGTACCAAAATCCCCATTCTTCAGAATCAGGGCTAAAGCACTGAATCACGCTGGAGATGCACGGGCTAAACTCTGATCTGATGCTCAGTGCAGTACCTTTCTAAATCATATACCAAGCTTTCCCCAGCCTCCTCCACAGGAAATAAAGTTATTTATGTCACTGGAATCAATATGTGAACACATATAAATGCTACCCTTAGCAACACAAACCCTTCAAAGAGATGATGTAAATTGGGTACACCTTTTATTATTCTTTCAATATACATCACAGAGAGGTAGAATAGGAGGAAATTGCATCTTGATACTTAAAGTAAGTCCCATTTTAGCTGTTTCTAAATTAAATTCAGCTACTTTTTCTCAATAATGTTATCTTGACAAATGACTGATGGTTATGTACCATAGCCATGGTGCCAATGAACTGCATTTTCCTGCATCATTACAAAATCATGTCAAATATCCCATAAATATTCACCTCCCTGGCTCAACAGCAATAATCACAGAAGTTAGAATTAAAAAATGATTAAGAATGGAATAGGAAACAGAAACATCACCATGTCACAGCATTATTCTGCCACACCCTCACAATTCTGAAAACTTGCAACAGTGGAAAAAAGTTACCTCAGAGAAATAAAAGTTAGCATGAAAGTCAGTATGAATAATCAATAGTTTTTGTATGCAGCTGGTTAGAAGTCCAGCCTTCACTGACAGTGGGAGCACAAAAGAAAAGTGACAAGGAGATGCAAAGACATAAGAAACTGAGAAAAGATACGCAAAATGTGGACAGCAGATAATTATTCTCTCCTGTCTTACAAAAACAGTAATTGGGAAATATACCCAATATAAAAAATTTAATTCTAGAATACTTTTCCCCTTGCTCTACAAATACAAAACTAAGTTGTGAAAGATATTGCTAGAGAATATTGTGGAGGCTGAAAGCAGAAGTGGGCTCAAAAGATTAAACAGAAGACTGATACAGAACTCAATTAGATTCTATTAAGTATAATACTACAAGTATAGTATTTTTTACAACCTTGTTCTCAGGAAAAGTTAAACTATGTTCTACCAGCAGCAAAGAAAACAGCGTAAGTTAAAACCCAAACCAGTGTACATTTACCCTGTCTTTCATATTCCTTCCTTCCTCATCCATTACTGATGACCAGCAGGCATGGGCCAGTACACATAGTCCCATGAACCAGATACATTCCAAAGCAGCATCCAGGATGCCAGATTTTCAGTCACACTACAAAAGCCAAATATACAAACAAGACACAAAAATTTTTTTGAAAAGTATCATATGTATTTTGTTTAATGGTTTCTCTGGTTTGCTCTTTCCATATCTTTGCAAACTGACTTAGAGATGTATATTGACAATACAACCTGACGGAAACTCTTAGCCTACTACACAGAAGAAAAGACTAAGAATGTTTTTAATTTTTCTGATGTTAAGACGTGAAAATACAAGAACCACATTATATCTATGGTTTTGTACTAAATTATATCCACTGCAGAAGCTGTGATTGTGGCTATTTTAAACTTTCATATTTGACTGGTGTGTTAAAAAATGAGCCAGTTCAGACATTACAAGGTTACCTGTTAGATATGACAGAGACTGCAACACTTTTCTTGTGTAGGTTTTCACTGGATTTCGCTGTTCTGGAATTTCTTTTTCTATTCAGTATTTCTATTTCTCCTTTCTTTCATCTTGAAAATACGCTGATTGATGGATAACAAAAATGTACAGGTGAAGAAACTGAAAGTGTATCCTAGTTCTATTCTTAGAGTGGTTATTAATCAGGATAAATATATATAATTTGAAGTCCTAATTACAGGTTATATATCATTATATCTGAATGCTCACCAAGTTACTTTAATTTCCTGGTTTTTTTGTAATTTTACTATCCAAGACTAAGTGCTCTTTCAGGTGTCCTGTACTGGGATTCTAGACATACAGTGAAGTTGCTGTTTCATTCACATCAGTTCAAGCTGTATTCTATTGGAATTCCCTAACGCACTGTACTGGAAACATGAGTGAGAGCATTAGTCACACCATAATCACTTGCTATTGGAGCAAGTTATACTTGTCCTAATAATTCTTTTCTCAAGTCCTGGGGTTTTTTTCCAACCACCAGTTAGTATTCTATTATTTTGTTTTGTCTTCTGATGCTTTGCATGAATTAATTTCACTTCCATATTTTGCACTGTAGGCATAACTCTTTCTCCAATATCATGTCCCATATCATTCTTTTCAAGTCCATACTTTTCATTTAGCAAGTCCCAGTTTGTCACTTAGAATTCTTTTCCCCATTCACAGAAATTGAAGAGAACATATTCTTTCTCCTTTTATCTCTTTCCTGCTATTCAAGTAAGTGTGGTAGTTAAGAAGTGAACTAACACTGATCTTACCACTACACTAGATGGTTTTACTCAAACTTCTAATATTCTCAGGTTAGGTAAACACATGGCACAATATACAGGATAAGTTTCAAATGTTTCCAGACAATAGAGAATGTGAAATCCTATTTGGAATTCCTAGCTAAGATACAGTGTGTACCATAATTTTCTATTGCTGCAGCAATATGCATTTTCACTGCTTTCGGCATCAGGAGCACAAAGACATGCACAAAGAAAATCTATCAGTAGTTGTATGCCTTTACTAAACATGTCAAACTTTATTTTGTTATACAGTCTTATTTTCTCGACATAACTGTTTTTGCTCAATCTTTTTATTCAGTAGTTCTGTGTCAAGTCAACTCTGGATGGAAAAATAAATAAATGAAAATTAACAAAAACAGTTCTGCCATTTGCAAGTAAAAGAATTATGAAAAAATCTCTAAAAAAAATCACACTTTATCCTATCTTCAACTCTGACTGAAGATCTATGGTCACTGAACAGCTCTAGCATCCTCCTGCCTGGAATATGAACTTCAAATTTTTCCGGTACTGGTCTTCAGCCAATAATATCCTTTTAAACAGTCCCTGAGAAAGACCATTCACCTTTATGAACTGAGCACAGAAGCCTTAAAAAAAATATTTCCACAACATACAAATAGAGACAAACTTCAGCAATTAGGTATTCTATCTTCATTTGGCCTATGGACACAATTTTTGGCATCTAGTAGGAATAGCATGGATCTTTCTGTAAATAGTCTCCAGAGAAGCAAAAAAGCAAAAGGGAGTTGTCAAATTTGACTCCAGCAGAAACAACAGCTGAGCAGAAAGCAAGCGTGTTGGAGAGGCCAGCATAGGGGAGCAGCAGAAACAATGTGGACTAGGAATGAATGGGAAGACATGAGCTGCAAACTAAGACTTGCTAACTGAGAAAGATGGACCTGAGACCACCATGGGAAATGGGGCACCAGAAAAATCTTTGGCAAGACAAAACATTCAAATTTAACTGCAGGATACACAAAGTGTAGCAAAAATACACTATAGTTACTGTTTTCTGTGTCAATTTTTTTGTGACAGAAGTTTCCCTGGTGTCTTAAATATTTCAACACTGAAAATAAAAGCAAATACTTTCCTTATCCTGAAGAATCCAAAAGCATTATTATCCAAAACCAAGTTGCCCAGAAAGCTGGTAGATGCCCCATACTTGGAAACATTCACTGGACAGGGTTCTGAGCAACCTGGTCTAACTGAAGACGTCCCTGCTCATTGCAGGGTATTTGGACTCCATGACATTTAGAGGTTCCTTTCAAAACAAATATCCATGTGTTGAGATCTCTATTTCCTTTCTACCGTACACAAGCATGAAGAGATCATATGGTGTTTAGCTGCCCATAAGTAACTAAAACACGCAGGTGGTACTTCCTCCTCGCCATCAGACAGATGAAGAGAAAAGCATTAATAAAGAGCAAGAAAACTTGTATGTTGAGACAATAAAATGGTTTAACACACAAAGGAGAAGTGGAAGTAGAGAAAGACAAAGTGAAACGCGCCACTTATCACCATCCATGATTGATACCAAGCCACTTCCTAAGCAGGAGCTGGGTAACCTCTCTAAAACCCACTTCCCTCTAGTTTGTTGCTGAGCATGACATTGTATTACATGGAATATCTCGTCAGTTTGTTTGGGTCACCTGCCTGGTTGTATCCCTCCCAATGTCTTGCACCCCCCTCATTCATTGTGGGGGAACAGACACCAGGCAGAGCCAGAAAGAAAGAAGGCCTTGATGCTGTGCAAACACTCTTCAGCAAGAGCTAAAATATCAGTGTGTTATCAACACTGTTCTGGTCACAAAGAACACAGTGCTGTAACAGCTGCTATGAAGAAAATTAACTCTGTCCCAGCCAGACCCAGTACAATGAGAAAAGAAAAATGGATGCTTTCTGCATGGGAAACAAATGCCAGATTTTAAAAAGGCACAGAGTTCATTGGAAAAGTTTCACCCCCAACCATCTGACTGACAGATCATTTCCAACTGGACCTACACACTTGTTAGTGCTTTTGATAGATGTAGCAAAGGCCTAACATCATTCCTGAATAGCAAACTCAATTCTTTATTAGTCCTGTTATATCACAGTACATATCACAGTATTTGCTGCAGAACATGTTAGAAGAACTCTTTAATAGGCTACAAGAGATGACTATAATACCTCAGGATGGGTTTTGGAAACAATTCCCAGACAAGTGTCACAGAGAAACTGCCCTGGAAGGAAGTTACCTCACACTGTTCAGATGAATGGTTTTAGTTCCGTCTCCCGGGGCACGAATGTCTCAACATTATCATAAATAAGATATGGCAATTGCTAATTTAGGGCAGTATAAGACCCAGAGTATTAAACACAGAAATTAAATACAGAATAGAGTGATTAAGGAAAGTTTTTACTTCCTCAGAGGAGATCCAAGGGAAACAATGCTTGAAACCGGAGGAGTCTAATAAAAAAATTCCACATTTTATATAGTCCTTGGCAATGTCTCAGAATACATGATGAAATTCAGAGGGAAAGAACGCAAGAAAATCCTACTTCTGCTCTCCAACGATAGGAAGTGACAGTGAAGTTTGGTGAGAGGTTCAAGTTCAGTCCCAACATTTCTAATACCTATCAAATAGCTGGTATCCCACAAGCCATTATGTGTGATGGGATTGGGGAAGAAGAAATACTGCCATTTCAACTACTCTAGGTGTATTTCAGCCAGGAGTGCAGCAAAAGGAATTCCTGTGCTTTACATAACTCCAGTTCTAAAAACAGAGCCAACTGTCAGGTGCAACCTTTTCCTAGGCCTCTTAAAATGCCATGTAACTTGTGAATGAATGAGAAGAGTTTGTGACTCAACAGTCAGACAAAGGCCTTTTAAAGAAAGAAATTAAAATAAGACATGTAATTTACAGGTATTTTTTATCACTCTTCCTCAGCTTTAAAATAATTGTTATGTATCTGGAAAGCTAGAAAGTCTGTCAAATGTTCGTTCAGCTCTTAGCACCAGATGACCAGACCCCCGTTATAACAGGCTCTATCACTTTCTACCATGAGAAATGAAAATACTTCTCAAAGAATTAATTTCAAGTTGCTTTGTGATCTGTTACCACAAACTCACTATACTACAAGCTCACCAGTATGGGATCTCAAGAGTTTACTTGGCCTACTGAGGTTATCTAAGATCCAGGAAAGCGAAATACTCAGGTTTCCATTCAAAGTTTGAGGATCAATATAAAAGTATTCCTTTTCAGCCACTAACAAGAGACATCATCTGAGAAAACTTGAAAGAGATAGATTTAAGTAGCATGCTGAACTTTATTTTCTCTTTTTCTGTTAATTGTCTATCCTCTGCCCATTTCCAGCTTCAATTTGCTTACCACAGACATATTAGTGAAGAACTGAAGAAGCACTGAGGAAAGTTCGTATTTATGGACTTTAAACATGCTTGAAATTATCAAGGCCAACATCTGCCACAGTGCCCACATACAGAACACACTGATTAGCTCTCAGGAGCAATCCCTTAATCTGGCATTTGCTAGAAACGCTTCATTCAGATTGAACAGAATACTACAGCCTACATGGTAAGACTCCGCCACTCCACATCAGACTTGTTTTGGTTTTGCAGATTTCTACATTTAGGATAACATATTACATCAACTTCAAAAGCAAATGCACATTTTAAAACACAGGATATTCTGTTAATGTAGGTATACTTTTCTGTGCACGGATTTCAGTGAAGACAAGATGTAAATACTGAAAATATTTCTGTGCATTCACCTACACAACCACGGTCTATTACAAACATTTTAGAACACAACTACCAAGGGAAATGATCAGCTGTCACTGGAATGCATTTTCCCGTCTGGTGGTTTCACAGACCCAAAGAGAAATTCTACATATTAAACAAAAGGGCCACCAATGATCCAGCATGAGTTGGCATACAGAGACCACCACATTTCATACAGAGGTTGGATTCACATCACTTTAAACATGTTTTCTGTTGGAGGTAATTGCTGGATTTGATTTCTATAAGTGCACCTTATTCCACACCGATATCCTTTATTTTTAAATGAACCTGAACATAGTGTACTGTTATGATTTGTCAATGCTAAAAATTCAGAGCTCAAGAAAGTGATGATCTACAGGTTTTACACATGAACAAAAAGTCAAAACACCTCAAGGACACAATTTGTAAGAGATTAATGCAAAAGACATATAATTGTATATAAGAATTGAGTTAACATGGAAGTAAACACAAGCAATTACCTATGCTCAAACAGAACATTTCACACTGATCTTTTCTATGGATGAAAATACTAAATAAATGAACCATACCAACGGCTAAAACAAAGCCTTCAGAAGGAAAATTTTAGCTTCTCCAAAACAAAAATGTGTTCAATATACACAAGTCTGATTATGGGAAACAGAAACAGTTGTACTACCAGTAACATCCAGCACTAAACAACCACTGCATTGGAAACACAAACTAAAGAATTAAAATGAACAAGTTTATGTTGTCAAAAGAAAGGACAGATGATGAAGTAATTCTCTACCCACTCTGTACTTCACAGCCTACAATTCGACACTTCCTTCACAAAGTTCTGAGCAGATCAACTTTTCTCAGGCAACCCCCCCTCCATGTCCCACAAGTTTTTTGGTTTTTTGCCCTCCACTGATTTTTCTAGCTTGTTGTAACTTAATGCCATATAATCTAACGTGACCCAGCACACCCTGTGTTCCTAACTATCTGCATAGCATCACAGAGTAAGGAGTCTTTAAATCCTTAGGCTACTCACACCCCAAATGCTCTGTGGTCTTGTTCTTCTATAATATCACACAGCTGAGGTACAGAAACTGCTGAACAAATGACACCTATCTCCCCCTGTTGCTCCCTGCAGACACAACCGTGCTCATCCTGAGGCTGACGAAGTCAACAAACTGACTGCCAGCTTCCAGCTCACCCCTCACAGGCTGGTTCATCCCTCGGGATGAACACATGCTCTAACAGAGTCACAGGCAGTCATCAACTCACTCTCACTTTTTGCCTGCCAGCAGCACTTGGGCCCTGATTCTCAGTGTGTCTACTGTAACAAATATCCTGTAACAAATATCGCTATAAAGACTTTGTCCTGAAGGTTAGAGTTGAATTAAAAGTTAACCCATTTTTAAGAATAAATGAAGTTTTCATATTCACATACAAAGAACCCATCTCAGCCAACTTGCTTCGAAACACTACTGACACAAGGTACCCCTTTTTCTTACCATCCTACAAAAGGAGATAAAATGAATTAAAGCCTCACCAATCAAGAATGGCTAACAGACATGAACAATGGATTTCTACTACTCCTAAAGTCCCTTTCTCCTCTGTAAAGAGTGAATGATGGGTGGTCCAACTGCACTGCGACTCTTTGGAAGTAAGGAGCACAGCAGCCCCTGAAACCACAAAACCAGAAAGTTTTTGATCAATAAACATTCCCCCTCTTCAACAACAATAAAAAAAAGACCCACCTGCTCCAGGGTGAATGCCACCAACCATGCACTATCACATCTTTGTACTGCATGACTCTGTACTGCCCTCAGCTATACTTCAAGAATTTAAGTCCTCCAACACAGGGAGCGTGTTACGTGTTTGAAACAAGTCTTCCACGCTACAACTCTACACACTTTTGGCACTATATCAAATAATACTGACAAAAATACAATAGAAAAAGCTCTGCTTCATTTAGTCACGCCCTCTCACTGCAAGTCACTGGTTCAATTAGAAACTCCCTCTCCCTCTTCTGACCTGCTTTCATCCTCCCACACTGCTTTCATTATTGTCCTCTCTTTTCCAATCCCCATAAAATCACAGAACCACAACTGCAATTTAAATAAAGCTTGCACTGTATCAGTAAGCAGGTTCACTTTAAAACAACTTACAGAAAGCAAACAAATTCACTTCTTTATAGCAGTCTACCTACATTTGGAAAAAACTCCATGCAGTAATCACTATACTTGTATATGACTCTAAAAGTCAAAGGTCTTGTCCAAACAGGCCATAATTTTAATCAAGTCAGAATTCACACAACTCTGCCACACTAAGTGAAGCAAGGAAGTCAGCAATAATAGCTTGTTTAATGAGGAAGTACCTAAACATACACCTGGAGATGTGTTTTCCCTGCTTCTGCTTTCAGCTGTAGGTACCTGCAGCAAGAAGCTAGTAATCCAAAGATCTCAGGTATACTGAAGAACTTAAATACTACCAACTTAAAGGATAAAGCCACTAAAATGCTGGAGTGATGTAGAATGTGAGAAACATAATAAAACATTACTCAATTTATTATGATTCCTTTATAGTCACATGCTATTATTTCTTTTTTATTAATTTTCTAATAACATTGGCTCAAACGTTTAGTGGAAACTGCAAACTTGGACATAAGTACCTTAGCAACTGAATGAGTTATTAGCTTGAAAAATCAGCATGCTAACAGAATCTCTAAAAAACAGTCCCCAAAACAGTATAATTTGGCTCAGCTATTGTAACTGCATAAGGAATGCATTCACTAGTTTTATCTTCATCCATTCAAACCAAAAAAAGAGTGGACACTTGGAAAAAGGGAAACACCTGCATGTAGTTCACAAAATTGACTATTACAGTAATGGTGATACATAAAGTCAGTCTGGAGCATGATTCTACACAAAACCTCCCACAGTCACAGCTTTCACTGACAGTGACTTTGCTCAGCTTATGACTATTAGGACTCTTCTCGTCCATCTAAAACAGCAAATTTTCCTCAGGATCTCACCTCGCACATCACCTTTCAATACACACTTCACAAGCAAACTTGACTTTTGTTACCTAAGAAAATGATTACATGTCCCCTACTAACCCATAATTTCAGTATCAGCAAACCCTTAAAAAACAAGCAGTTACCTTTTAAGAAATTAAATTTCTAAATATAGCAAGAACAGAACTATTGAGTACTAAACCAGTGCCTTTTAGAGTTACTATTGGCTCATAACTGCAAATAAGATTTAGTCTGAAGATTTTTTTTTAGAAGCTTGAGGGAAAAACTACTAAATGTATTGATTATTATCTCTGTTGCCCGATTACTTGAAAAAAGTCACAGATTAGATACAAGAGGAGACTTTTTCAACCACTTTCCTGCCAATACAGGAACCCAGCACTATAGTATAGTACCTAAGGATTTAGTCAACCTTCATTTCAGTGACTGAATGTCTGCAGTGTTCAAAGAACAGTTTCTCCTCTGTAAATATAATTTCCATCTTTAACCAGAAGATAAGCACTGACATTTTGTGCAGAAGACAACTTAAAAAAAAAGTGAATAAAAAGAAGGACAAAAACCTAAGGTTCATGGTTTTCTTTGAACCACCACTGTTCACTGTAAAGCCAAAAATTCATAACAGAAGGAGAAATTGTGGATGATTTTATAAGGAGGTGGTAAAGAACCATATTAAACTTGCAAATATGGAAGATTCCCAAAAAGCTAGACTAACCTCACTAACCATATAGGCAAATACATATTTCTTTGGAACACCTCTTAACAAGTTAAGAGGTTCTTGACGGGGACAGTCATTGGTCAGCTTCAAAATTTCTAACCACTGCTCTGTTAAAGTAATAGGATAATCTCTCTTCCATGTCCTTTTCCTTATCCTATACCCTCATAAACAAAGGAGCTTTATTACTACAGCAACAGCCTCCTATGAGCAGAAAAACAAGGAGAATGGACTAATCTGTCTCTAAGGGGCTTACTGTCCCTGCTCCAAGCTCCTCAACTAGTTTCCCCTGCACCACCTGCAGTGCTCAGACCTTCAAATGGAGCTAAGTCAGTCCATCAGTCTGGCACATCACTAATACACAGAGGAGCAGAAGACAGGGAAATCAGTCCTGTTGGTTGCAGAAAGCTGTTTGGTCACCTCAGCAAACTCAACTTCAACAGAATCCAAAGAAGATTACACAGAAGGTGCAGATCAGCAAGCCTGTAACTCTCATGGGAAAGAACTATATTGCAAGAAAACACACAGAGGAATTCAGTAAGGAAAATGACTTGCAAAATCCAAGTCTTAAGCAAAATTTAAAGATCTTACCAAGTGACTAACATCCTTAGTCAAAATTCAGCTTAGGATACCTATAAGACTCTAACCCCAAGCGCAGTCAGAACTTAATGCAAAATGACAGCTAAGTAAACTAATGTGTCCACGGTTTAAGCAGACCAACTCTGACAAGTCTTGCTGTGACAGTTTTAAGTCACCACTACCTCAAATGCCTTTCCTACCTCTCTGCTAGGCCAGGGCAAGCAAACCTGCCTGCGTCCCAGCTGCTCCAGCTCACAGTTGCACTGTGGCTTTCAAGGCAGCTGAGCTGATTTGTCACCGCCAAACAGGTCTTGCCTGCCAGCTTCCCCCAGCTGCAACGACCTACCCTCACACACCAAACTCCACCACTTGTTTTCACAGATAAATTCAAATCAGAACAAAAACGGGAAAGGGGAAAAGAAATTTCATTGATTCAACCATGAACCCAGTGAATGCCAGCACCAACTCAGTGCAATCAACAGGCACACTCAGGAGAATGTGACCTACTTCGATAGCAGGGCACTGTTAGAAACCTGGTGCACCCCTACCTTCAGTTTACACCCACTTAACATTATCTTAAATAATGTAAGTATTAGTATTATTATTATTATTAATAGCAACAATAGAAAGCCAACAAAAACCAGTTCATACATTCCTTTAACTATGCTTGTTTTAGGAAGTGTAAGCTCTGACAGCAGTGTCCAGCCCTCCAAAGCAAGTTTCAAGAGCCATTTTTAAATATCTTTACTGTATTTTCACATTTCTAAAAAACACCTTTAAGAAATGGGGACAATTCCCTATCATCTCCCTCCTCCAGCAACTCAGTCATTTTCAGTCAACTTTTCTATACAATATAATTTTAATTTTTAACAGTATTTTTACAGTATGTACTCTCTACTTTCATTCCCTTTCTTCCTCCAACTTCTATACTGTCAGCCTTCAAAATGCAATATGGAAAGAGCTCCTTATATCCAATAAAAATAAACTGCTAGAGTTCTGTAAGCTTCTTTCTCTGAACTATGTCTCAACCACTGATTCGAGACTTGTAAAATAATTCAAAAATTGTATCAGTATGCAAGCAGAGAACAGGTTATGAGTGCCTAAGCAGGCTGCCATGCAAACAGCAATTTCCAAATTGGCAAATAAAATTTATCTCTTCAGGAGATTAAAACGATGACACAAAACCTGAGCATACATATATTTTTTAACAAAGCTGTATTTGGCACCAACCTGTGTTACAAAATTATAGGGTTTCCTAGATATCAGATGTTTTCTTGCATCACCCAGGAATTACATGGTTATGCTAACATTAACTGGGCGCAGTTGCAAAATGAGCAGCCAGTATCCTAGAATTAATCAATCTCAAGTATATTGTTTCGTAATTAAGCTTATGAATACATCATCCCATGAATATAAAAAGAGCAGCAATAAACACATCCCAGAAAATAATGAGAATTAGAAGGCTCTTTTTCAACTTTCTAGGACAACTAAATCAGTCAGAGGCAATTCTTCACTGTTAGGCTTTTTTACTATATTGTGCTGAAGGTCTCTAACTGGGAAGTATTTAACACAAGCAAATTATTCTTGCAAAAATTAGGTAATACTCCATCTGCAGGTTACAAACCTGTATTGTAAGAAAAACAACTGTTTTAAAAGATCTGAAAGCTTTGGACTTTCTGTCACTGTCGTGACAACACTGTTGAATTAATTCACAGTAAAATTCTACGTTTCTAAGATATTAAACTACACTGCAGCTACAGCCCGTTCAATCATTAAGAGTATTCCAACAGAGGAAAGACAGAAATTCACATTCCCATTTAAAAAATACTTGAAGGAGAAAGAAGAAAACAGGGTAAGTACAACAAAAACTGTATTTCTGGTTAAATTTAATAAGCTAGAAGCTCCTTCTAATTATTGCTAGTTTTAATTGTAAAACTGAAATGTTTAGAAACAAATTGCTAGAGAAATATAATCTCCACAATGCCTACCATCAAATATAACTATACTTTTAACAACTGTTATGGTAACTGGGTCAATGATCCCTGTACAAGATAATTAAACGGACACTCCAATAATAAACTTTTACTCCTCCTTATCACAGTACATTTACAATAACCATATGAAAAGATTAGATTACACGGCTGGCATGTCAGCAAGCTAACACCTTATCATCCTTTTTTCTGGTATTACAGCTCTCTTACGTAGTTACGCATGCTCCTATTGTGCCCTAACAGTTTTTATTTGGCATTTTTCATAAGAAAAAAAAATCTGAAGAGCACAAATGCAAAGCAGTTATTGTCCATTTTTTAAAATGGAAATTGTGTGAATCATACTTAATTCAAGGAGGCTTGCTTTTCAGGTTTGTCAAGTTTAAACTCCACACAGATGCAAATTACTGGTAAAACTTCTCCCTGCATCTTAATGAGGTACACTATAAACCATGCAGCCAACTTGAAAACAAGAATGTTTTTTTTGTGACAAATTTTACTTGACTTAGGTATTCTACGTATTTAAGGAACCAGTATTTAAAATAAAATTTACCCAACAGCACTAAACTCCTGCATGATCTTGAACCTGTGACTGCTACAACACAAGTTTCCCAGAATAACGCCTGTGCTGGCACAAATTTTTTGCAAGGGTTTTACAGCATGAAAAGAGTGCCTAAGCAGTGTTGCAAAGACTCCCAACTGCTGAGTTCTGAACCCAACCTCCTCTCAAAACATTGTCTCATCCTTCCAAGTACATTCAGGCCAGAAGGGAAAGTAAATTGTCAAAAGTGTCTTGAAGTACTAAACAACCAAATTTGTCGTTTCACTTAGCAGCTACCACCCTGTCAAGCGTACCCTGACCAGTTTAAAAATGATTCCCAACATCGGACTACCAAGTATGTAGGATGTGAAACTTGCCAATCTGTAGGGAGATTTCGTTCTTGAAATTTCTGCCCACTGCTGCTTCAAACAGGGCACACTGAGCTCTTCAAAAAAAGAAGAAAAAATTGACAAATGCAATCATTAAAGTTCAACAATCAGATAGATAACCTGGACTATGGAATGAAAATATGTAGATGGCCATGCAGCCAAGATAAATGAAGAAACAATGTCTCATCCTAAAGAAAACCAAGGGATAACCTACATTAAAAGTTACCACTTAGAATTCAGAATTTTAGAGAAATGGTATCTTTTCTTCCAAGGTATTAATGCATTCTGGAAAATATAGCATACTGTGTCCACAGACCAGGCTTGGTACTCCATTAGTACAATTTATAAATTGATTAGCCATCCTCGCAATAACTTTGGAACCCATAAATCAGTTCATGATCAGTTCAGCTTTTAAAGACAATTAAGTCGCTATGAGTTTTCATAAAACTGGAAGGTGGATAGACATTTCCAAAATACCAATGTCATCAAAAAAGACAAAGCAGAATTTGGAAATTACTGTTTCACAGCTGATCACTTTGCATATGCCATTTGGCTAGACAGTAAGCATATGCCTCAGCTCTACTACCACTACACTTTGCCCATTAGGGATGAAGGAGTTCACGGTATTGTCCCATTAACTTTCCTCACCATACAAGGCACAAGTGTACCAGATACAGAAGTTCTTTAGTCTTACTGTTTATAAAACAATTTAAGAGGCTAAAAACCCACAAACCTGTTACATGACAAGAGGACATACATAATATGCAGTCTAAACAAATGAAGGGAATTCAGAATGCCAGTTTTAAACTGCTTAAATTACCTTTATGGCTATGGGAAAGATTAAATACTGTGAAAACAGCATTCCTGTTGAATACAATACGTTATCTACATACTGCTTACCTAGGCAATAAGAAATAGAGAAACCACTTGCTTTATAGTCAGATTGCAAACAGAGGGTCTCCAGAATTTCTACTGACAGTAACACATTATGAAATGCAACTTAACTGTTGAGTTACACACAATTTTAGGGCCCCTGCCTTAAGTGGATTCTTAAACAAAAAACCCCCATGAGTTCCATACTGAAGTTATTTACAACTATAAACCTCTTGGAACAGGTATCAAAGTTATATTATATTTACTAGCCTGAAAAAGGCCTAATAAAACATTCTGGCAAGTTAAAGATAAACATCAGAAAAGTGCAGCACTGTGTAAATTTTTTTTTTTATTTCCCCAGTGGTTCACAGGTTGTTGTAATAGTTTGGTGTGCCAAGTTAGCTACCATATTTGCTATGAGAGTGCCTAGCTTTTTAGATAGATGGAATTGCTATGGGGCAGGGGAAGGACTGCTGGACTATTTGTATGACAAGAAAGGTAGTGGGAGAAGTGAAACGCGAGCGACAGGTTTGGAAGCCTGAGGTATTTTTCACTTCTGTTTTGTATTTTTCCATACACACAGGAAACTCCCTTGGTGGGGAGAAAGAACAACTTCCCTGCAGCTAAATAAAAGAACATGTAAAAAAGAGAAGCCACTCAATGTTTCTATACCTCATTAAATAAAAATGTAAAGAATCAGACAAAACTTTAAGATAGCAAAATCTGGTTTTCCCACCTCCAAAATATCTTCAATGTCTTTTCGGCAGTAGAAAATTCAAGAGACAACTGCCTCCACAAACACATACGTACATCATTATCTACCTTCAGAGAGTTCATTCTGTTCCCCAATCTCAGACCAGCATCCATCCATTCCTCTTCATTCCCTTTTGCTATTACAAAGTGAGGCAAAGATGAGGAAGCAGGACAAAGTTAAGACAATCCACCCAGGGATGCAGGGCCTTCTGCTCCCACTGCCAGTGGATGCAAGGGTTATTCAGGCTGAGGCTCCAGCAACCCATTTCTCCACTTCCAGCAGCAGGATTAATGGACAGCTGAAGAAGAACCACACAAGCCTAAATGGTACCTCCCCTGAACATTCTCCTGCCTGTGACTATTTTCACTTCAGTGCAAGGAAATCCCATGGGAACTTCGCATCACCAATACAATCAGCCTCAAAGAGTCGTCCCACACCAGCACTAAAATTTAGTTTAAACAGGCCAGCAAATCCAGTTTCATACTGGAGTGACATTGGAAAAGCCTGAATATCACACAGCTCAGCAGCCACAGACGCTCACTGCTGACCAAAGTGCTGTGAAAGAACGCCACTGCTGTCTGAAGGTACACACAGAAACCAGCTGTCAAGTATGGCATGGTAATACAAATGCTTATTAATAAAATCAATCACGAACTTTAAGGGAAAGCATAATAAATCTCTACTGGTAATTTTCTTTGGCGGGGGGGAGTGGCGAAGGAATGGTGCTGTGGTGTTGTCTGGGTCAAGTTAGTTTTTTGGCTTTTTCTCAAAAGGAAAGCATTTTCCTCTTTTGCCCCAGACACTGGCAACTACAAAGCACAATGCTTTTTGGGAAAAGCATCTTCATTAACTACACAAACAATACCATGAAGACACACAACAGCTTTTCAGCTATGATCCTTTTACTAGTTATAAGATCTGGCTGACCATGCCAGCATACCTTGGGACAAACCTGAAGTATACTCAACATCAGCACGCCATGCTTCCCAAAACACAAGGAGTATAGAAAACTCCAGTTATCCTGGCTGGTTTTATAATGAAAACCAGAGTCCATTCTTTTCAGTATACTAGAGCCCTGCTAAAAGGGCTCCCCGGACCTGCATGCCACCCAACAGCTTGAGTGACAGGTATGACAGGAATGACACTCTGCCAAGACCTAGGGCACTTCGAACTCAGAGTCCTCAAGATGTTTCTAACAGCTACAATTAACTACAGACACTGCAGAAAACAGACAGAATAAGCAATCAAAAGGACTGAGACAGCAAGTCAAAAGCAAGTGGACAACGCAATAAACAGCCTCAAGCAGAGAAAATGTAGTGGATTCCATTACAGATTATTTGGCAAAGGAGAAGCTGATAAATGACTCAACTCTTAGGAGAACTGCATGAAGCTACTTGTGGCTTCCAAGAAAGAAATCAAGAAAGCAGCTGAAAAAAAGGAAGAGGCCACAGACTGAAAGAGCAATGATGATCTGGGACAAGGCTTGAGTGTTTGCTTCCTGTTTCTCCAACTATGGACCAGTGTTGCAAGACTGATAGTTAGAAGATTCCTTTTACAGAAGGAAAAACTCGTTAACCAAAGGAGAAAGGTTGCACACACTAGCCTTGCTGGCTGGAACAATTATTCAATTCTGATATCCAAAGGATATGTCTATTTGACATTCTAAATTTTGTTCTAAATTCAAGTGGGAAGAATGCTTTAGACAAAGGGCTACATGAGCTTTTTAATCAGCAAAAGTAAACTGAGGCTCACTGTTGAAAGAAAACGGCACCATTGTTACATAGCTACTTTCAAAATATCTATATATTAAGCATTCAAATACATGGATTTTTTGTGAAGCAAGAACAGACAAGACCAGGATGTGTATCACTAATAAAGATGCCTTCTATAATGAGAACAAGAAGTGTAGGAGAGAACTATCTCAATCAAACTGGTAATTTTTAATCTATATTAAGACACCCTGGTATGATAACATTTCTCTAGGGTACTGAAAAGGTATTAAGAAAAGCAAATCAAATGCTTGCATTCAAGCACCGAACCAGGCAAAAAGAAAAGTTATAGTTTTATGCAGAATGCCACACATGCTCTTTTAACCCATTTTATGTTAGAAGAAATGTTCTGCATAGTAAATATAAAACCCAGTTGTATATTAAAGATGTATAACAATCACTTTTAAGTGTATCTGTATACACAGATACACACCCACCACTTTTTGGGCAATGCTTATTTACAGAATTTAGGTTTCAAAACCTGGTCTCAGCTTTACTGTGTTTGCTTTCATCACTTCAAAAACAATCCTTTCTCCCTGTTCTGTTGCTTTAGAAATACACATCAGCAAGAACAAAGTGTCCTGCTTCTTCACAGCTTTCAATATACACCCTACAAAGCACTAGCAATAGACTGCAGTCTGTATTCATTCAAAGTTCTATTTTATCCATTCCCTTTGGAGTAGCAAAAGGGTAAAAAAATAGTAGTGCCTTCCCATACACGAAGAGGATTGAAACATTTCAAAAGAAAGAAGGGTGGTAAAAGCAAAAAACAAAACTCCTCCAAAATAAAGTGATCATTCACTATGTCTTCTTCCCCCTCCCAAAATATATTTCCTGCCTTCAAAATAGTAAGACTGGATCTTTCTTTGGTTTTACCAATATAACTTAAGTTTTACTCTTCACTCTCTATATCAATGTTTTGTCTTTTGTTACATGACACATCTCAGATTCTTGAATTCTTTAGAATTTATTTTCTCTCCAATCCTTATCAGTTCCTAAGGTGGGAAACAAGCCGCATACAAGTGCTTATTAGACACTCCCTCACATGATCAAAAACACTGATAAAGCGAAGTTGGAAGTTCCCAAGAGTAAGGAATAGGGTTTGGACTTGATTTAAAACACACAGTTGCTACATTATCACACTAGTTGAGTAGCAACAGTGGCTTCCCTGCTCTGTAGATAATGGTGGTGGTGCTCTAAGTACACCACAAGCCTTACAAAGCTACTAACAGCAAAATTTAGGGGGAAAAAAGGAACAACACTGTTGAGAGGTAGTCTGAGTGTACTGCTCTGGACGTAAGTGAACATGATTGCCCAGGAACAAAGAGAATGGGGCTTACATAGAACCTTCACAGGAAAAAAATACAGGGAAAGTATTCTGGTGTGCTACTCCATTAAAAATAATTAGAGAGAAAAAAAAAAAAGATCCAGAAGCAAAACTAATTGAGGATTGCTCACAAAACTCAGGAGAGAACACAACTGAAAATGACTAAGCAAAATACAATATCCTATGTTATTTCTGTATGCTTTATATGTAACGAGAGGAAGCAGAATTGACCAGATCTAAACTGGAATCAGAGGAAAGCAAAGTCAAGCAGTGGTTATACATGTTTTTCAACTAATGTCAAAATAAAAAAGGAGAAAATATTAGCTAAGAATGCAATTTGTACAATGGCAGAATAGTATTTTTCATCTTTAAAAAATCATGTCACTACTGAAAAAAATCTCCTGCAATTGGGGCCATTAAGTAGGGGAATACTGAACACAACAAAGAAAATATCAGAAGTGCCACCAATAAAACCTGCTGAGTGCTGCCAACAACAATACCCACAATTTGAATCCTATGTAGAAGAAGAACAGAGGAAAACTTCCAGTAAGTGAAGAAGTCTCTTATCTCTACAGATATAATATTCATCACCGCCTAATACCTTCTGGCAAACATATGTCTCTTGCTTTTGGTTTGATTTTTTTTTTAGCAAACTAGTCAAATTGAAAAAGATAAACTTTTAAATTTAACCTGATGCAATACAACTTCCATGACTATGCAAGCTGACAAGTCTACATAGTCTACAGCGAACTCTAAGTGTCATCCAGCAATATGGTGAGACAGTAAGGCAGTAACATCACTTCAATTTTTCCGATTATTTACTAAGTATTTAACAATTAAAAAAAAAAGTTATTATTTTTTTCCAGAAAAACCATGGAAACCAGAAACATTGGAAAAACAAGGGATATGCCCAGAGCTTTTCTTCCTATGTATTTTATTTCCATATGGAAATTCAGGCTACATTCAGGGAACCCTCACATAAGGACTGGCTTCAACCTCTGTCTTGAATGGTACCTTCCAGGTATCCTCTGAGGTCACCTTTTGTTTACTGCAGTCTCAAAAGCTACGTGCAGATGCAGGCAGCCAAAAAAGACTACTACCCTTGTAGAGCACAAGGAATCCAGGAACAAGAGCTGCCCTATACTTGCTAGTGGTCTATAACAATCACAAGGGACTACAAAGGCCTGGTCTGCTTTTCCTTTGCTACCATCTGAAAGTATGATTTATCACTTCAACAAGCTCATCGGGAGTAAAACTCAGTAAAACCTTTTTTAAACATTGTTTTGTAACAACTCCTTTGTTTTGTCTGCTAACTGTTGTGAAACACAGGTATTTTGCACATTGCAAAAAAAAAAAGGCAGAAAGTTCTGACGTTTGTTCTGGCATAGTTCTCACATTTGTTTTAACACAGTTCTTGGTATTTTGAGAGTGCTGCTATCTAAATGTAAGCGCTGGGAACACTAACCTCATTCAGTGTATTAGCAAAACCGAACATGAGCCCGGCCAACATCTATATTATTAATTAAAATAGATTATCAGAAAAGATTTTCATGTCTTTCCTGCTTCAGGTGACTCTTAGAGCAAAAAATTTACTTTAGCTCTAGAGAACTGTCTGGTGTTTTTCTCTCTACGTAACACATTCTTCTATCACTCTTACAGACAAACGAAGAGACATGTTTACCTCCACAATCCACAGCAAAACAATTAATAGAGGAGGACACTCTTGTAAATTTAGTACTTATACAAAGATCCCTTAAACTTTTTTATTGTGACCAGAATTGCATGTCAGTATCATCTGTGCTGACTGAAACAGTTTGTCACAATGCATCAAGTATGCTACAACACTCTTTTAAACAGGAAGCCTGACCCCAAATACTTATTTTTATTAACTGCTCTGCATGACTTATTAATGAGAAATCTGTAATGCACAATAAACAAAACAAACCAAAAGCAACATCAACCATGCAAGAGTAAATTAAAAAAAATTGGAATGCAAAATGAAAATTAAAAAAACAAACAAAAACCTCACAAACAAAAAAACCACATACAAAACCCCAACCAACCAAAAACCAAACCAAAACAAAAAAAACTCCATCAAACCACACCAAATCAACACCACCCCAGGACTCAATGCTGGCAAAGAAGTGCTGAACAGCACAAGCAAAAAATTTGGCCAGAAAAATACTTGGACAAAAAGACATGTCCAAAATAGTTTTGCTATATCCCCATAACTTCTGGAAGATATTACATTATTGAGGATTTAACTAGTCATCACTGTATATCTATTACAAAACCAAGACAGCATGAAAAGAAGCACATACATGCAGAATAACAGCAGTCTTTCAACAAAGCTTTTTCTTTTCTGAATTCTAACACTCACTACTGAAACCAGAGCTGGGTGGCAGATTTGGAAAGTGGTGAAATATTTTCCATTTTGAAAATACATACCTATACAAAATAATTTCTCCCACAGTATAAAGATATGGCAACATCACACTGCAGCACTACTTCATTTATTATATGGCACATTTATCTACTGGTCATGCCCTAACCAAAGCATTTGTCTCAATTATGTAAGAGCAGCATCTCTCCGGTGTCCACATTAATATCTCTCACTACAACCACAACACATTAATGATGAATACAGTCACTCACATCATCTTTACCATACCTTTCTGTTATGGAGATGAAAAACCTAAGGAAGTCTGACTTCTCCTGACCAGCTTTCACAGCCGCAGTTGGGAGAGAAGACATGATGTCACCTGTCAAAACCCAGCAAACAGCCCATAACTACACCAAGTACGAGAGGAGAGGCAGGAGACAGTAATTCTATTTCCACCTCTCCACACACTGTTTGACCTTGGCAAGTCACTGGCTTTTTGTGCTTGTTTCTTCATGTTCAGGACATGAAAAGCTTTTACGCAGACGGCTGGAACAACAACAATAACTGAGTATGGCTAATTATTATTTATTCTGCCTGGCCTTAGAACTGTTCCACAATGGCATAAACTCAGAGTGTGAGCAAGCACCTCCAAGACTCTAGACCTTAATTTTGAAGTTCTCTTTATGTAAGATCACCAGCGAAAGCAGTAACAGCCCTTACCAAGACAACCTCCCCTGTAATCAATAACTGATAAAAGCTTAGTTTCACAAATTCTTCTGCTGAACAAACAACTTATTTTTCTACACTAGCAGTTCCTAATCCACAACTTGCAACTTGCAAACACTGCCTGCAAGATCCTTTGCCACTGTTCCCGGACAAAATTAAATTACAGAGTAAAAGTAAGAGCTGCTAGGAAAAGGAAAGCAGGATATTTTCTGAAGAATATCTTTTATTCCATGCAGTTTCTATGGTTCGGCAAAAATTCAGGACCAGTATTGCGCACAATTCAATTTCCTCTTTCAGGCTTGGAAAATTCAGAATTTCATGGGAGCCTGATCAAGTTTCATTTCAATACCAAGTTTTCCTGGTAATCTCCCAAAGCACCACAAATTGGAAATACGCTGCAAGTATGGCTTTGAAAAAAAACAAAATGCAGATGAAATGTCCTACAGAACAAGCAATGTTACCAAGAATAAAAGCAGAAAGACATTTTTTCTGGCCCGCTGAGAAAAATGTCTGTATTTGTCCGTACTCATAGAAGAAAAAATTTAAGCGTTCATTCCTCTACTCAAATAACTATAAGAAATTTGATTAATAACCGAAACACTAACTAGGATCCATTGTAACATATAGCCTTTAATCTAACCTACAAGAAGGAGAAAAATTAAATGAAGAACCAGGTGTGATCTCACACAGAGCAGTTAAAAATGATTAGTTGCCAATACAGCTTGTTGCCTATTGGAGAAAGTGTTCTGGATTTTCAACGCATTGATGAAATAGCAGTGCACACAAGTTAATCATGCAAAACACAACAAAGTGGAGATAGGTTCCTGCTCCTGAATAAGAAACAAATGAAGAAAAGTTATATCATAATCACAGCCACTACCACTGTAAGGTCTTCACCTGTTCCAAGTGAAGCATGTAAACAGCTTTAGAAACATAGACTCATAAAACATCCTGAGTTGGAAGGGACCCGCGAAGATCATCAAGCCCAATTCCTCACCCTGCGCAGGACACCCCCAGAATCAAATGATGTGCCTGAAAGAATTGTCCAGATATTTCTTGAATTCTGTCAGGCTTGATGCTGTGACCACTTCCCTGGGGAGCCTGTTCCAGCACCCAAACATTCTCTAGGTAAAGAACCTTTTCCAAATATCCTACCTAAAACTCTCCTGACACAATTCAAGCCATTCCCTCAGGTCCTGTCATTGGTCACTAGAAAAGAGATCAGTGTTCGCCCCACTGCTTCCCCCTGTGACAAAGCTGTAGGCTTTGATGAGGTCTCCTCTTGGTCTCCTCCAGATGAACAAGAAAACTCATCTCAGTCATTCCTCACATGGCTTCCCCTCTAAAACCGTCACCATCTTCATGGTGTGCCTTTGGATGCTCTCTAAGAGCTTACCTCTTTCTTACATTGTGGTGCCCAAAACTGC
>VYZT01053447.1:0-28200 GCA_013400735.1 Pomatostomus ruficeps
TAGCCTCAAGCTGTGCCAGGGGATTTCAGATTTTCAGGGGATTTCATCAGGAAAAGTTCGTTCACTGAAAGGATTGCCAAGCATTGGAGCAGGCTGCTCAGGGAGCTGGTGGAGTCACGATCTGTGGAAGTGCTCAAGAAACAACTTGGCATAGTGGTGTTTGGTCAATGGTCGGACTTAATCTTGGAGGTCTTTTCCAACCTTATGATGCTATGAACTTCTCCAGTGTGAGTCCTTCCCACAGGCTGCAGTTCCTTGTGAACTGCTGCAGCCTGGGTCCCTTCCATGGGTTTTAGTCTTTCATGTGCAGCCTGCTATAGCATGAGCCCCTGGGGCGCACAAGTTGTCCCAGCAAGCCCCCTCCAGCATGGGATCCTCTCCCTATGGCCACAGGTCCTGTGAGGAGCCTGCTCCAGCACAGGCTGCCCAGAGTGCTCCAGCCTCCTTCAGGCCTCCACCTGCTCCTCCACAGGCTGCAGGTGGGTCTCTGCTCCTGCATGGACCCCCATGGGCTGCAGGAGAATCTCGTCTCCAGAACCTGGAGCACCTCCTCCCCCTTGTTCTTCACTGACCTTGGCATCTGCAGAGTTATTTCTCACATATTTTGACTCCTCTCTTCTCTGGCTGATGTTTTCTTCTGTGCACTAATTTTTTTTTTCCTTTTTAAATATATAATCCCAGAGGTTCTACCACCATTACTGATTAGCTCAACCTTGGCTAATGGTGAATCCATCAGAGTTATATTGCATCAATTCTCTGGTACATAGGTGAAGATTTTGGCAGCTTCTCAAAGAAGCCACCTCTGCAGAACTCCACTACCAAAACCTTGCCACAAAACCCCAATACATCTGTATACCCTCTTTTCTCACACTGGACACACAAAATGATTTTTTAAAAAGGAAGTGGAATGCTCTCAGAATTACAGTTAAAGGATTCCTGTTTTCCAAATTGCAATGTTAAGTTTATTATGGTAAAATTCAAATAAAATAGTTGCATTTAAAGAAGTGTGGATACATCAGCTTATTCCTCAAGTAGATTTCTGAGTAAAACTGAACATTTTTTTTTAAAGTGGAAAATAACCTCTTATTTTCACTGATACAGCCACTCTGGAAAATAAAACCTTTGATTTACATGTGAAATGTTTTCTACTTAAAATTGAATATCTTATTTTTCATAAAAGTTCCACAGTTGTTATTGAATAAACTATTAGAATAATTGAATAGATTGACTAATGGTAAATTACTTTGGAAGACCTATCAATTACCAGGTCAAACACATACTGTGAACAATATGACCTACTGTGCCATGTAATCTGTTTATAGATGTTTTGATTCTTGCTGATTTTATGGTAACTACATAAAGTGCCACGCATAAGTTTGTCACTGTTGTTAAAGGCAGTGAAATTTATTTTCCTAGAAACTGTGATGACAGCAAAGTTTTAATTCCCTTCTAGTTATACACCACAGCCCATACTGTACTGAGATGCCCTCTTTTACAGCTATCAGTACTTCAACATCTTCCTTTTCCAAAACAAGTTGTCAGCCAGGTTGCCCATTTCTCTATTCTGCAGCACAGTGACAGCACAGGAGAGATATTTTACCTCAGCATGGGACATGTAGGTGCAGGTACAAGGTATGAAGCTGATAGAAAAATAAACAGGATAAGCCCAAGAAACGGCAAATAGGTTAAAAGCTGATAATACTGATAGGGAAGAAAGAATTTTAAAATATGTTAAACCTCAAGGAAGTAGAGCTATGATAAGGATGTGGTGGGATATAAAAGTTGATTCATAGTTTACCTTGTTCTTTCCTTTGAATGTGAGATATGAGGTATATCAAATTCCTGGTCAATGTGTTTAGCCGGACAGTGAGGAGTCATCTAGAAAAAGGGGGAGATTTCAAGTATGTTATTTTGAGATTAGTAGACAAGGTGAGGTTTGCTTATTTTTCTTTGACCAATATTTTTTATAAAATTTTATAACAGTTAATATGAAGTCTCTTTGTGTAATTTACTGAATGATTTAGTAAGAATTTTAATTCAACTTGCATAGAGATTGCTTTGGCTGGGAAACATCAAAGCATGCCACAAAATAATGATAAGCCTAAAATAAGAATAAAAGGCAAGCTCTGATAGTGCCTAGCACCCCATTACATGTTATGGGCTGTGAATAAAAAGTTCACTAAATAAAAGTAAATATCAAATGGAAGTGATTGCACCCATTTCTTTAAGACAGAAAACAGTGAGTGTTCTCACTATCCCCATTGATGAAGAATTACAATAAAACATACATAATTTTCACAGTAGAAAACCAAAAAAGGAGATACTTTCCTTTAAAGTCTAAGGCAGTGAATGTTTGGGATAGAGAAAACTCCTCCTAAAAATGCAATTGATTTTGGTGTCACTAAGTATATGTAGATCATGATTCAACCTCCACTAACTCTGTAAAAGGGAACATTAGTAATTCTGTGCTTGTCATATTCCCACTGTGATCATGTGTTCATCACCAAGGTAGGCCAGTGCTGGAGGCAGCAGTACTAAAGCAAGTGTTTAAAAGAATAACAGCATAGCAGTGAAGCACAAGGAAGGACAGTATAAATTGTAAGTACCTCAGATCTGGAAGGCAAGATATTTAGAAAATTATCACAGAATACAGAAGCAAAAATTGAGTTTTTATACATGTATATATGAATCAGTGTTCTACAAGAAATGCATCTATGCAAATAATCAAGGTTAAAAAAAAATTAGTCTATAATGATAAAATTCACATGGATTTTTTTCACCACTGCACTGTAACTCTGTTTTCTTTGTCACTGAACAGCAGTAATTTACTGGAAAATAATCTTTTTTTTTTCCTTTCTCTATAGGAAAGATTTCTGGGGAACATAGACAAAATATAGCAGAACCATCATAGCCATAGAGCAATCATAACTATTGCTGGCTAAAACATGCAATATCCAGTTCACGAACGACAAAGGGGAGCTCACATAAGATGAAAACTCCAAAGTTATAGTTCCTCATGGATAGAAAGACTAATAAAAACTTGCATAAGCTCATCAGAACTGGAAGTTCCCAGGCAGTAATGGGCTCCCCAGGCTCTCTGCTCTTTGGTGAAGCTGATTTTCTCTTCAGTATCCTGTTTGACATGCTTTGCAAGTGACAGGCCGATTTCACTGTGCATCAGCACTCCCTGTTTCCCTGCTCTCTTCTCCTATCACCATGAATTAAATGAAACAGCTGCCACATGAGCCTCTCAGACTCAGATTTTTCAGCCCTTCTGTACTCCCTAGATTTACTCTGTACCCATTTGGCAATTTGTTCAGTGTATCTGCTCCATGAAGGACCCTTGACTTCCTTCCCCTGTACATCTGTTAGCTCCCTTCCAGATCCAGTAACCTTAGAAACACCATGCCCTGGCATAGAGATCAAAACCCCTTGGCATGCACTACCAGGATGGAAAACTGTGCCGCTTTGGAAACCTTCCTGGCAGTGAACATAAACTTGGTGTTCTCAAGATGTCTTTAAACAACACAGTTGTTTTTGAGATGAAAATTCACTTTGACAGAAAATAAACCATATATTCTAATTACAGTAATGACGCTAAGGTAAAAGACAATTTCCACAACCCACTATAATAATATTTTTTCTTCAGAAAACATCTATATGTAGCTCAGTCAATCAAAACCCAAGTAGAACTATTCAGCCGGATAGTTTCTATTTCCCTGCTATTAGTTTCTTTTAGTAATGTAGCTAAGCATTGAGACCTCTCCTCTCCCCTTCTCTCCCCTTCTTTCCTCTCTTCTCTTCTTTCCTACCAATATTGTGTTCCATATTCACCCTCACTAGCACCACTTCCTTTTCATTCTTGCAACAGATGCAGAGCTGAGTTGCAGAAAGAACTACAAAATGCAATAAAGCCAACTCCTGTTAATTTATGGAGGAACACAGTCCTTAAGTATGATTACTTGCTATTTTGAGAAACTTTGCTGTGACATTTTGTCACTTCTTAAACGTCTTCAAACAGTAATGTGATTATCTTCAAAATTACTAAACTAAGGAAGTAAGCACCCTTTTATTCAGAAATTATGGCTGGATTTTGATAATTATAGTTTAAAATATTACTTTGCATTATATGTCGAGATAAATATCAGAGCAATGGTAACAGCAGATGCAACATAAAATTTCAGCTTCCTTTACAAAGATGCTTACCATATGACTGCATATTTGAATGGCATGTTTATATAAGATTTATTGTTATTTTGTGGGTTGGGTACCTCAGGCAATATGGTAATTTTAAGATATAGCTACCCAGGATATGTATATGCTGACAATATATATACAGGATGAATATCTATGTAAAAGCATGTACAGAGAGAATGAAACAAATAGAAAGAGAAAGAAGGAGGGTGTGTATGCTAGGCTAAAACAAGCTGGATGGGGAAAAGCATTGGAAAAACAGTAATGAAAAATATATATCATCCCCCCAGCAGGTTTTCTATTTTTTCTAATGTTTTTAATAATTTTAATGATTTTCGTAACACTGAGTCTTTAATGAAGTCATTGAAGTTACCTTGATATGGCACCACCATTAAATGAGATGAGAATTAGATTTTCCCAAAATGTGGTAAGAAAAGCCCTATTTCTTATAAGTATTTGAAAACATAACGTATTCAATAATTAATTAGGGACAAGACTAAAAGAATTGCCCAAAATCTCTAGTACAGGTTCTAAGTATTTCAATATATTCAGCAAAGTTCTCACTTCATGAATTATTAAATGATAATAATATGAAAATATCACTGAAACTCCAAATTTAATTTGCTAATCAGTAGTAACTATTCCTTCCATTAAAAATCTTTAAATCTTATGTCTGGGAAAAAGGGGAAGCAAGGTTACTGTGATAATGAAGGCCCCTGAATGGATGCAGCTTAGTGGTCTACCAAACTTGCAGTGTACCTCGACTCAAATTTGCTAATGATGTGAAAAAAAATAATTGAATGCTCCATTCTCTAGCCAATTTGCTTCTTTATGTGATTTATAGCCCTTAAAAACCAGCAAATTACAGCATTTGCACTGGAGGAAAAAAAGGTATTTCAAGAACACTTAGGTACAGGTTGAGGTACCTTCCAGGTTCTTTCTTACAGTTCATTTGACTGTGGACTTGACGGGTCCATTTATAATCTGCTTCTACTGCCTGAATGCAAGTAGAAAACAGAAGGTTGGTTGGGTCTTGTCTGAGCTTGATGGATCAACTCCTCCCATCCTCACCTCCTCCTAAACTGACACAGCTGAACTCCTGATGAGGTGGCTCATTCTCTTTCCATGGTTGCTCAGGGAATCGAATACTCAAGTTTAACTCATTGTGACAGGCTGTGTGCCAAGTGTCCTTGTGATGTTTACATCTTCATAATTGTACTGCACTAATGTTGAGCAGCCAAGGGTGAAAAGCAAATTATTTGGAAAAGTTTCAAGGTTAAGAATCTTCTGCATTATCAGCTGCTCCCTCCAACACTTTCATTGCAGACCTCCTCTCCCTAACAAAAAGAAAATAACAGGACTATATTGTGATTTGTCTAACAGAGAATATCATATTAGACCTTGTTCCAATATGACAGGACTCTTAATTCTGTTCATCTTTTTTTAATTTATCCCATTATCCTGTGTAAGCAGAAAGAAATCTATTAAAAAATTTTCTTCCTTTCTTCTTTAATCCCGAAATTCCAGCCATGCAACAGTGAGCTGTATCTAGACAGCTGTGTTATGGTGTCCTAATTCTTTCACACAACATGTTTCTTGTATCTTTGACTTTCTTCATGTTGGTTCTTCTAGGCGATGTTTCTCATCCTTTTCTTTTTAGCCAGTGATGGTTTCGTCTTCCTTTCTTCTGTGTGGTCTCTTGACTCTTGAATTTCTCACTGTACAGTGAATGCAGTTTTTATAGGGATTCATTAAACCAGTAACTTTCTAGAGTTTCTAACTCCTAAACTTTATGCAAAAGATATATGTCACCATCATGACACCATAAGATAAAAATTCATGTAGGTCCTAGTTTTTATACCATATGAGGTTTCTTCTGCGGATTTAAGGAGAATTTGTGTGACTATTCAGCTTGGCAGAATTACTGTCTACAGCAGGAGGAGATTTCCACTCATCTATTCAGAATAAGCATTTTTGTACCTGGATGAGCAACCAAAGAACCCAAATTGAATAACAGGACACCTGTCAGAGACACCTACAGGTAGATAGTCTAGATGGATGGAGGCATGGTCTTGGTCTTAAAATAAATATCTAAGTCCCAGTTTAGATGATTATTTATGACAATGTTTTAAATAATGAAACAATCAATGACATAGAAAGAAATGGGTAGTCAATTCTAATCAGAGAAGCAAAAGGCTGCCAGAATGATGAAGGTGTGAATGTCAGAAGAGGTGGGAAGATGCAGACTATTGTTAGTTGAGCAGAGGAAAAGTCTAGACTGGGAAGTCTAGTAGAGGAAAACTTTATAAGCAAGAACAGTATAGAGCTTGACATTGAAAACATAAAATAATGAGAACTTATAACTCCAGATTAAGGCTTCCAATAAATATCCTGGGGCTGTTGCAGCCTCCTTTAGAGCACTAACGTTTCTGTTCCCAGTTTATATAATCTCCTAATGATTAGAACTTCTCCTTTATTCCACTTGTTGATTGTAAGAGAGAGGCAGAACAATTCCTTTTGTGTGTGTGTGTTTGAAGATGTAACTAATCTCACTGTGGCTTCTTTAGTCACTAAATCAGTAAATAACATAACTGGGCTGTGTGAATTATACAGACCATTTGTGCAAGGCTCAGATGGGTTTGTGTGACAATGCTTACCACACTGAGCTATCTCCGAGACAGTAGAAAAGGCACTCATTTTTTGATACCAAGTTAAATAATTTTAAATGGTCACCATGCTGTGAAGCACTGTGAAAATTCATGTGGGCATATACTAGGTCTATCTGCGGGGAAAGCATGGGTGTTTCCAGAGTATGCATCATATTAGAAGGTTTTAGAAATCTCAGTTTTGGAGTTAGGTATTTAAAACAACAATGAGGCTGTACTTTGGCATCCACACACTTTGTCAGATTTAACTTGAGACAGCTATTATATTTGTCAGAATATCAACCTCTTTCATTTTCCAATGTACTAATCATTGGTCAACCCACAAAAAAAAAAGACTACTAATCTTACTTTCAGTAATAGGAGCAAGGAAATAATAAAAAATTCTATCTAGAAAGAGGGGAAAGAGGCTAATTTTGTTTTTTGCTGGGAAAAGAAAATTGTTGTGACTGAAAAGAATATTTCTGAACTGTCAGAGAAGGCTGAAGAACTTAACCTCAATAAAACTAGGGCTTAAATTTAGGAGATGATAGAGAGGTCATCTAAATAGTATAAAGATGAGTAGCTGAAATAGAAATGTGAGCAAAAGAAAATATTGAAAAGGAGTCTTTTGCACATTAATCTTTGTATTGATAGAGCAAATTGAAACTCCAGGTTTTGAGCTGTTTTGTACCATCACACTGGGGCTTCTCCAGGAGCACAAAGGAATTCTGTGGAATGTTTATGGAGAAGAGATTGGCCCTGACCACATCTCAGACAGGACCAATCACAACTGATCTGTCAAGAGGGATATGTAGCAGGCCAGAGTCAGAAGATACATCATGTGGAGAGTGACTTGTGTTGGCTTCTTGTCAACAGCAGAGAATTATCCTTCTATACACTGGAAACAAAATTCCATGTGTAGAGCTTATGCGTGTCTATTTTCTTTTTCTGTATGTCTGCAAGAGGGAGAAAGAAATGAAAGTATGCATGTGCTTATGAACAGGTAGGTTAACTAAGCTCTGATCAGCATTAGGCTTGGCAGGACTGATTTGGCAAGTGATAGCAAAAACACTAACAATAATGTATTAACATCAGAAAAAAAATATGAGCTTTGGGGCAAGGCAATCTGCAGCATATTTAGTACACCTTAAAGGTATTCTGATTTACCACCTGTAAGGTTACTGCCACCAATACTTTCTAAGTCCTTACTCAGACAAAATGCCTAGTAATATGTCACCATCCTAAAGTCACTTTACATATGTCGAAGCATACTAAATGAGTAAAGATATTCATATTTTCATTAGTGGGCTGGTAGAGAAGTGTAAGAGCTGCAGTAACCAAATAATTAAATACTATCCTTCTGTAAAGGGGCAAATTCATCTTTCCATACTGAGGAATCTTACTGACATGCTCACTGTGAGGCAACAGCAGTATGAGAATCCTACTATTAAATTACATTTTCTGGGATGTAAACATTCCTGTCATGGAAAAAGAGGTGTAATTTATGAAAGAACCCAGTGGAGTATGTCTTGAAATGCCAATTTCCTTACAGGCTGTTAAGACTTCAATTTGCAAGAAAATTGCAAGAACAAATGTTCAGGACTACAATGACAAACTTTTAGATTTCCTAATGAATGGTGGAATTCCCAGCCCCAGGTTGGGCACTTTACATTTAGAAAGTCTTGTATGGCTTTAAAACTCAAAAACAGCTCAGAATGGCTGATATCCAGAGGTGCTAAACTGGTATTGGACACAGTGAAAGATAAACATCACACATAGTTACTAGTCTGACTGCATGGTCTGTGCTTTCTGTACGGGCACAAACATGGCTAGGAACTGCCTGACAGCACATCGAGCAGATAGAAGCGTGTTCTGTGAGGAATGCTGAAGGAATTGTGGATTGTGAGATCATCCCCAAAGGGAAAGGTTGCCTAGCAGGGGAGAGAGGAATTCCTCTCCTGGTTAGGATTCACAGTGAGAAGCATCCCGTCAGTACCAAAGTTTCCTGGCAGCCTGTTACCAAGTGTTTCGGTGGCCAGTACAGTCATCTGGAGCAGAGGAAACTGGTCACACTTTCATCTTTGCAGATCTTCAGTATAGATTTGTGCTCTCCCATCAGTCAGGAAAACGTTTTAACTATAGAACTATTAAAATACTCTCCAGCAGGTCTCTGTCACTTTGTCCAACTGAAGCTGCTTTGCTTTCTCTAAATGACTGAGTGATCACCTGAGAAAGGATATGAGCCTGACTCTCCACATGAATGCTGCCAAATCATGCAGTTGGTATTTTCTTTTTACCACTGACTGTTGAATACTTAAATAATTTGCACAAAGCAGAATTGTTTCACTGAAGAAATAGAAAAAGACATATAGTTCAGGATTCCGGATGTTTAATTATCAAAGATCTTTCCTGAAAAAGTGGCAGAGCCCAGCTGAAATCCTTCCTTCATGCCATATATGGAGAACCTAGACTTTTGCTCTCAAAAAACAAGGAAACCAAGCTCGGCAAAACCAACTGCTCTTCATACATCATCAGGTGTTCTCTCAGTGTTACTACTAGCTTGAGTGTAGCAGGGAAATACCTGCTTTGTACATTTCTCCAGGACACAATTTAATGCAGGTCTTAGGTGTTACACAATTCAGTAGAAATGCAAGTGGTGAGGGAAGGAGCTTTTTCAAGGTTTTGACATATTGGGCATTTTGGCTTTTAAAGAGGTAGTTTGATGCCTAAGTTCCCTTTGAGAGCCCAGTTTATTGATATATATTTTTATTTTATATTTTGCTCTATTTCAGTACCACCTTTTCCTATGCTTTCAATGATTGCTGTGGAGAAGTTTTTGCCTTTTGTGAGTTTTTCTCAAAGGAAAAACTTTTTATGAGAAATAAAGAAGATAACTTTCATTCAACCTATTACCTGCAGTCTCCTGCCCCTTCAGTTTCTGCTGAGCAATCTGGCACATTTGCAGTTTCTATTTGCAGCTAGTGACACAATCTTCACTGACAGGCCTTGAATGCTAATGGATTTCTCTTTCCCTTATGCAGTGAAATTAAATAGCATCTCTAAGTCCATCAGAAAAGCTGACAAATACTAAGTACATAAGAAAACAGGCCAGGCAACAACATCAAGGTGCCAAATGTTGGCAAAGGTTTGTCATACGTTAGTGCTTTCTCTACAGGGTGCTGAGGGGCTGCCAGGAGAACTCTCTGAGCTGGGCATAGCTGTCATCTTCACTTGATTAATGCCCCATGTTGGACAAGGAAAAAAGGTTCTAATAGCTAAAGTACCCTTAACTTCACATGAACAGCATAAATTGGCTAAAACACGACACAGATTACCACTGCACAGCTTGAGGTATCGCAACCCCTACATGAGCCAAGTGAAGTGCAGAGCTTAATGGCACGCTTTAGAGCCATACAGATAGCTGTCCCCATTAGGCATTCCTCTCTCTGGGGCCTGGCAGACTTCAGTCACATCTGCTGGGCTGATTTTTGTACATGCATTGATCTTTGCTCAACAAGGCCAACAGGCAAAAGTATTGATCTCTCAAATGCATTCTTTCTTAGGGGAATGCTGCTTGGACTTCTCAGAATCATAATCGCATCAGAGACAGGCTTATCACACTGCTAGAATGGCAGATACTGTGCAAAAAGCATGATGGTTAGTTGTTAACTTTTAAGACTCTCCTAGAATGTCCTTTCCACCTTGAGCAAGGAAAAAAGAAGCTCATAAGAAAAAAGTAACATGAAATTCTTGAAAGAAAAAAAATAAGAACAACTTTATTGTCATTTGATAATGGTTTTTTTTCCTTGGTCAATGGCTATAGGAATAACCAACTAATCTGAAATAAAAACCAGCTACTGTCTAAACAGAGAAGAAATTACCATTAAAAAAATCTCTAAAGTATACACAAGTCTGGAAATTTCTCTCTCCTGTTTAAGGGCTGCTTCTTAGACTTGTCAGACAGATGTATTTCAATGGTGTTGTATCTCCAGAAAGAGAACAAAACTTACCAAATTTCACATTATTGTGTAGGTAGCTACAGATTTTATTTGGGGTGGGGTTCTGCGGATGTGTGTGGCAGGCTGGCAGGGGAGGTTTCTTGGTATTTGTGTTATGTATTTGAATGTCTAAATACAACATGGTGAAGCAGAATCTGGCATCAGGCCTGATGGATCCCTTCTGGTGGCCACATCAGAATAGAGGGCTGCATACGAGATTATGTGGGTATTAGCAAGAAATCTGCCTGCTGCTAAGAGAAGGTGGTGCTACTTCAACCTCCAACCTTTTAAGATTACCCTGCTCTTTTGGAGCTCACTAAAAATATGTTTGTTTGTTTGTTTGTGGGGGTTTTTTTTCTGCTTGCTGTTTTTTTATAAAGAAAACCCACAGAATTGAGAAGTTTACTATTGCTCTTATCTAGTGAAGAAATATGCCTCCATAATTTTGTCTTGTCTTTCAGTAAATGACTATATCTCATTTGTTTATTTCCGTTTCTGCTGTCTAAATCGTTCTCCATACTCCAGAAACATGTCCGTAGTTTGTGATGAAAAACCCCCTTTGAGTTCCACAGCATGACAGTGAGAACAATCACATATATTCTTCCAACAATTGTTTTATTTAGCATTTCCACATGTTCCTCTTAAATTTAAAAACACTGATAGACTTCACCCATATTGCTTTGCTGCTTCTTTATGTTTTCTTTCCTCGCTTAAGTTTCATGGCATCTGAAAACAGCCATCCTGTGTCTCTGCTTCATTGACTTACCAATCCATTGCAATTCTCAGCTGAAAAGAAATTGTTTCTCTGCTACCTAACCAGGGCCTGATTCTAATCTCTGAGCAATTCTGTATCAGTGTAAAGCATATTGATTTCAGTAGTGCTAGTTTCAATTTACACCACTGATAGAGGAATGTGACTGTGGATATAATTTCTCTCTTTCCATTGTTAATATTGTTATCTTACTCTGGAAGACTATTATCTACCTCTGCAAAACCTTGGGGATGCAATCTGTACAAACCACACTATACATAATAAAGTTGAATTGTTATGTTTTGGCTTGCTTTAAAGATAAAGCACTAGATTTTTATCCCAGCCTTAACTAGATCTTTCCTTTTGTATTGATTTGCTTAGACCATCAAGTGTGAAGAATGTGTGAGCTGTCTGTAATAGTTTATTAATATTATATGGCCTACTTGCCTGATTATGATAGTTGTGTTTTTCCTACAGATTACAAGACGGTTAATTCAAGCAGAAAGTCCTTTCAGAGCAGGGACAATGGTTTATTTACAAACCTAAAGAGGCAGTTCAGGTACTACAGGGCATGAGATTTACCTTTAACTACTCCACATTTAATAACCCGGTTTATAAATTGAAGACTTCTTATAGATGGGAAACAGAAACTAGGAAATATCAAGAGAACAGCAGCTGAAGGATGGAAGATAAGCAGACTCTTAAGAAACAAACTAAACACTAATATGTATGGTCGTTGGAGAGGTCAGGGCTTTGTGCATATTCATGTGGATTTTATATTAAATTAGAACATCCTCTCCCTTTTAATTTTTTGTGTTTTGCTCAGCCATGTTATAAAAGATTTTGGTTTGCTACATTTCCTAGCACTCTTTATTGCTGCTTTAGTCCCAACTCATCTCAAACACCTTGTTTCCTGTATCCATTTCTGCTTAAGTTCTTCCCATGGGCATCTGTCCTCTTCACTTCTGACTTGAACCAGTTCCTCCTTTGAAACATTCTTTGGTTCATCCATTCCTTTCGGCTACTAGAGACGGCTTTAGGTTATTTTTCACACACAATTATTCTCTTTGTTCCACTCCATCCCCTGTAATGAAGTGTAAGACTTTGATCATAGCTCCTGGGAAAAAACGTTCTGTAAGAGTGGGAATCCCCATGAGATTTACTAAATTGTCCTGTATGGCACTCTATCACTGGGACCAACTGAAAGAGTGTTACTCTGATTACTTCAGTCTTACTTCAGACTGGATGAAATACAGGACTACGGTCAGAGAGCACGGACGTGACAGACTGAAACCCTCTTTGATTTGTAGATCTGCAGAAGGTAACTGGAATGTTTAAAGCATTTAATATCAGTATTATCCATTATTAATTTCTCTTATTCCATTATAATTACGTTATTACATCATTCATTATCTGATTTGGAGCTTTTTTATTCTGTTATCTTTGACATGCAGAGGTACTCACTGAGAAAAATGAAAGAATAATTTTCACTGGAGCTTATTTGTAAACTGCTGGCTTTGTGTATTCACTGTTTGGTATTTACTATTCACAGCATGCAACAGATCACCTAAGCCTAACGCCGTTGTTTCTGCATCCTCACTGGATGACTACAAATTCATAAGCAGAGGGCTAACCAAGGCTGTATAATGAGATTTTCATACCAAGCTGAGTCAAGTGAAAATTCAAGAAACTTTTAATACACTCTGTGAATACAAGAGTGATGTCCAGTTACTCATGAAGGAGTGAAGAAGAGACCTACAAAGGTCAAAAACATAAATACAACTTTCCAAATCACATCATATTTTATTCTCAAAATGGCTTTTAAGTAACTGAAATTGCATCAATTAATTTCAGTCTCTAATTACTGATATTAAAGGAACATGGGATAAAATCTGGCAAAAGCACTGGGAAGTAAATTTAATAATGTATTTTGTATAGTGTATGGTACATCTACTGAATATAGTAGCTGGCTTATTTTTATGGAGACTTGTTTTTAAACCGATATAAAAGTCCAAGTTGATATAATACCAATTATATTTTTTCAGTGCCTGTCCATCCATCTTTCCATTGTCTTGATACAAGAATATCAGGCTAAGATATAAAAGTAGAAAATATAAAATGTAGAAACATTAAATAAAACTAAAAATATAAAAGCAGAGAATTAAATCAATATTCTACGCACAAGTATTTTAGAATTGGGGTCCTGGTTTCAGGTAGGATAGAGTTAATTTTCTTCCTAGTAGCTGGCAAAGTGCTGTGTTTTGGATTTAGTGGGAGAAAAATGTTGATAACATGCTGCTGGTTTAGTTGTTGCTGTGCAGTGCTTGCCCTAAGTCAAGGGCTTTTCAGTTTCCCGTGCTCTGCCAGCAAGCAGGTGCACAAGAAGCCAGGAGAGAGCACAGCCAGAACAGCTGACTGCAACTGGCCAAAGGGATATTCCATATCAAAGAGCATCATACCCAGTATATAAACTGGGGGAGTTGGCTGGGAAGGGCTGACCACTGCAGGGGGATGGCTAGGCATTGTATTGCCCACCACTTTTTTTCTTTGGGTTTTATTCCCCTCCCTCTTTTTCTTTTTCATTATTATTTTTTCCCTGTTATTAAACAGCTTGTATCTTAATCCACAGGTCTTAATTTTTTCTGATTCTCCTCCCCATTCCTCCGGGGATGGAGGTTGTGGGGGAGACATGAGCAAGCAGTTGCCTAGTAATTTACTTGCTGGCTGGGGTTAAATCACAGTAACTAGAAATTTTTAAAAATTCATTTTCAAGAAGTGTTAATCCAATGAAGTCAGATTTATAAATTCAAGAAGATGGAAATGCTCCAAAAGTAGGCAGAACTAAAATTTTAATGGTATTCTCCTTTCCACATCTCAAAAATTCCCATGAATCTCCTATAGTTTAGCTATCTTATTCCAGACCTAACCAAATGAAAACACCTCATAAAGATGGAAATTCCCTTTCTTTCTACATAAATGTATTCTAGTGTGTGTCAGTGATGATAGTAAACAAGACAAGAACTGTGAGACCTGCTTCACTGAAGCTAATGAAAAAACGTCTGATGAGTTCCATGGTTTCTTAAATAAGACACTGGAACTTCAGCAAGATCCCTGAAAATTCATAAACTTAAGATTCTATATTCCAAGATGGTAGGTGAAAGAACTTTTTGAACGCTTGCTGCTTATAGAGCAGATGGAAACAAATTCTGCTATTAATATTGCAGGGGTAAGAAACATCTGGAAAAAGCCAGGACTTTATATAATATCTGGCAATTTTATTTTGAGTTATCAAAAGACAACAAGAAAATAGCTAAGCCTGGGCTATGCAGGTTTTTTTCAATATTTTTTTCATGAAGGTAGAAAGCTAGCATTATGACCTATAGATATCAATATTTTGTGCTAATACCACTATTATTGGGAATACAACATAGATTAAACCAACATAACATCACAAATGTTAGTAGATTACAACAGGAATAATTTATAAAATGCATTTACAGAAAAAAAGTCAATGTAAATTGAATTTTGAATCATACTTTACAATTTTGAGATATGGCTATCATTGTAATTTTTTTAGGTTTGTTAAAAATTCTTTTTTCAGTACTATTCATGTTTAAATTCAACAGAACTATTCAATATGACTTTGCAGAATGTATGTCATAAAACACTCATTTACTCAAAACTATTTTCAATAGAGTGAGAGGATATTCTATCTAATAACTAATATGATAGGTACTTCAAAAACAAGCAAGTGCAGGTGCTACTTTTAATCATACTTTATTGTGAGTGAACAGTATTGTCATTTATCCTATGTCAAAATTCCCTGAAACAGCATGGAACAGCATCAGAGATTTATGCAGTCCCTACTTTTTCTCGGGTGCATACCTGCTGTCTAATGGCTTGGCATTTTGATGGATACAGGTCAGGCAACCACTGCTGGTCAATAATTTCAGTTATCCATAGGTGGTTTCAATCATGGCTAATTTATTATTTTGCACATCTGGACTGATGTTAGTGCCCTCTCTTCTCAGTGCCCTCATGTGAGTAACTCTGGGTAAAGTAGGTATTGCAAAAGAGAATGACAGGAAAAAAAAGGGACATATCTGTTGCGATTGTATAATCAGCTTTATCACTCAGTTCAGTTGAGGTTGTTCCTACATAGATAATAATTTACAGGGTGCAAGGGGCTAATATCTTTCTTGCTTATAATACCCTTACAACTATAATGAGTGTTTTCATGTATCAAAACTCATTGCCTCTGTGAGCTGGACAACTACTGTTGTCTTCACCTAGCAGATCAGAAACTCCATTTATACAAGATCAGATTTGAAATCTGCTGCTCAACCAGGAGCCATAACTGGATCTCTCATGTCTCAGAGACCATTCAGGCACCTGCATGGTTGTCTACCTCTGTTTAGCTATCTTCTTCCAAGGTTCTGTATTTACTCAAATTTGGTTCCTCTGGGGAAGGATCATGAACCACTTTTTTGAGAAATTCCAGAGATCAATAACATTAATATGACAGATGCAAGAAAGATTCTAGTCAGTACTAGGCAGAATGATGGAGAGCAATCAAAACTCATAGCTGAAATTCAGAAACTGTAGTGATGGTACAGAGAGGTTTAAGATTTTTTATTGTGGACAATTTAGGGCAGAATGAACAATGGTGAGAGAAGTGTTTTCTCCCATGCTGTTCTTAGAGCTACTAGGACAATTCCAAACTTGAGCTTTTCTGAAAACTTATAAAACACTGCAAGATGTTTAAAGTATATTAGAAAAAGTTACACAAATAATTTTTACTTCTCAAGCATCCCTGATTTTTCAGGTATAAGACATAAATATTTTCCAAACACATAAGTAACTCCCAAGTAGTAAGAGATCCAAAATCAACAATAAACCTAGCCTTCATGATAACTGAAGATGAAGTACATCTGTACTAGAAGTTATTTAATAGCATAACCCTGCAATAGAATAATAGTATTGACTTTGCAAAGATTGTAACTATTTTGGGTTTCATGTCTCTACACAAGCTTTCTTCATTCCACCTCTGTGTCTTTGCTTTTTCATAATGTCTCCCAGAACTATTAAAGTGGTTAAGATTTCTTAAATATGACTGGGTGAACTACAAGAACATTGCTGTCTTTTTAATAGCTCATGAGCAAGCAGAACTGTGCTCTGGAGGACTAATATCTGATAAGGTGCTTTCTCAGATAAGATGATTGATTGAGATAAAGGATTCTGTAGACTAGTGAAATGAGACAGCTCTAATTTTTTTTGACTAAAGGAAAGTATTTGGGATAATTATTTCCTATTGTAGAACAAAACCCTTTAGATATTGGGAAACAGGATACTGAAAACATAACAAAAAAAGTCCTCAGACTTAAAAATCATATTGGTCATTATATCATATCATATCATGGTCATTAACCATGCTGCTTGTGATGAGAAAGAAAACATCTTATTTTTTTTTTCACTGACTTGCACCTGCTCATTTCTAAACAATTAAGCTTCCATTAATTACTTAGGTGAACATCTCCAGGCTGATACTCTTCTAACAATAAGAATTTTCATTTATTAAAATAAAGGTACCTACAATGGAGGGTTTGTTTTCTCTAAGTTCTAATGGATTTATTACCTCTTAATTAAATTGTAGCTTTACAGAAAAAAATTGAAGGTAGTGGACATTTTGCTTGAGAAACTGATAGCATGGCACTTTCAGAAATACATTTAAGCCCATATAGAAGTCACAGGAAGGAATTCTCATCCTGGTTCTGCTTTAGGAGACAGAAAGTATAGTCCTGCACTGCAAAGGAAGTTGAGCTGTGAGCTGAGCACAGCAGTGCAGATGGGAGCAGTGGCCTGGCTGACAAAACAGCCTCCTGTGGGTCAGAGTGGAGTTCAGAGACTGATCAGCAAGGCTGCAGCAGCGAGCTGGGTCCAAGGCCAAGCCAGGAAGTGAGAGCAGTGCGTCGGGATCTGATTCACAGAGGTAAAGCCCAGGCACACACGGAGCTCCTGTAGCTTCCGCGCAACGCAGGCTGGGGCAGTGTTAGCTCTCAGTTTACAAGCAGCGCTGAAAGGAAAGGAGGGGCAGGACCTTGTTTCCGCTTCCCTCCAGGAGTTCGTATCACCAGAGAGCTCAAACTTGGACTCAGACAACTGAACTCTGTAGCTTTTCCAGCCAAATTCCTAAAAGCAGAATGTGCTTTGGGACCCAACAGCTGGAATGCAGGAAGGCTTGGAAACAATCACAAAGCAAGTGTGAGCCTAATCTACTTCTGGAAAACAAATAATTTCATTTTATATTCTGAAGGATGTAGCACTTCCCCCCCACAGAATACAGAACTTGCAAATATAAGCTGTGCCAATACTGTAACTGGTTAATTAAAGAAACACAGTTATTCTATCACAGTGAGAACTTATTTTAAAAGGAAGAGAGCAAGGGTGACAGAAGACAGTGAAATATTGTGGGTAAAGGGTTAAATCCCAAGGAAAGGCTGTCAGTTTGCAGTAGAAAGATTGCAACATGAAAGAGAGGTTGCGGGAATGCACAAGAGGAAAGGGATGCACATGTGACAATGAAAAGCAGATTATTCATTTGACAAGTGGTCTTGAGTGTGTTGCCTTCCATCTAAACTTGCCTTTGGCTGTGCAAATTGGTGTCTGTACTGGGACCTGCACAAGTCCCCGGCTACAGCTCCTCCTGAGTTCTTGGAAAGGCAAAGGAGCATGTTATGTACTGCTGACTCTTGCTTCTAAACTGCTCTGTTAGAAGAAAGCAGTCAGCACAGTTCCTCTTTAGCAATTTCTTTTCTCTCTGGCCGCTATTTCTCCTCCTTAATAAGTGAGATGGAGACAATATAGAAAATCTCTGCAGCTATAAAGTTGTCATGAAAAAGAAAACTCAAACAGGAGCTTTCCTCCCCTCCTTCTGTCTTTTCCAATTTTTGTTTGCATGGTCTTCATTATGTTTTTGAAAAATGGGTGGAAAAAGTAATTCACTCTCATATCCAATGTAAAAGGATGCTTTCAAAGATCTAATGAAACAGAAATTACTTTAGGTCAGTCTGTTCATGCAAAATTAGGACCACCTGTAACAGTGGTAAGGCCAGCAAAACTATGGACCTGCAGCAGAATTTAGCTCTGCTGCTGAAAAAATCCTCATGGTCTGCTTTATTAGCTTTCTAGAAGCTAACATCAGAGATGCTGTTCACAGCTTGTGTTTGGAATTATAGGAACAGCCACAGACTAGGCAGCTTTCAGAACTATGCAGAAGAATTGAAGTGGTCTTTAAGTACTTTTGTGGCTGTCCAGAAATCTGTCTGCATCAACCTCTCATCCAGATAGCACATCCTTAGCAGGGACTCCTGGTTGTGGTTTAGAAAATCCATGAAAAAAAGTTGTTGTCCTGAGTTTTGCAGTTTTTCAGTATTTCTCTTTGCTGTGATACTTTCTCACACATCCTGCTGTAAACATGGCCATGGTTTCTTAACAACTATCTATGTTTTGTTAACTGTCTTTGTAGATTGTAATTCCATTCTCCTGGGCGGAGAAATATGATAGATAGATGCTTTGACCAATGGAATGGAGAGGTAGTGATTTCTACCTCCAATCCACGGTGATTTGTAAAAACGTATAAATAAAGGTCAGAGGGTTCTGTCCTCTCTCTCTTTTTGCCCTCTCTTTTGCTCTCTCTGTGTGGTCTCTCATTTGGCTCTCCTTTTGGCTCCTCAGCCTAGTCGGCCTCATCCGTGCTACAAAAAGTCTTCTTCAAAATTATCATGCTTAGACCCTGAGGACTGAAACAATTTCCTTCACATAAACACATTTTTTCTCTAGCCTTAGGAAGATATAGCTCTGTTCATCACACTGTCAAAGAGTGTATATGCAAACAGATAAGTACCAGCACAGTCACTGGAGCAACACAAAAGCTGAATCCTGAAATTCAAAGCATCTGCATAGCCCCACTCCAGAGCCTTAGGCAACACCTGAGGCTCTCTGTGGTCCTCCATAGGGACCTCCATGAGGCACTCCAGGCCCAGCAGGTCCCAACCCTGTCCCAGGCATGAGCAGAACATCTGCGGACCCCAAGAGCAGCCGCCTTCCTCAGGACTGGGCACCTCCCTGGGGTGGTGATGGCATGAGGCCAGAATGGGCTGATGGCCCAGCTCAGGAAATCCCATGGGTGGGCAGGGCAGGGCTGTGACAGGCTGGAGGCAGTCACTGCTGGGGAATCACTGGGGCAGGGGATGATGGCTCTGAGGGGATGACATGGGGCCCTGGGCCTGAGGAGGCTGGCAAGGGACAGTCAGACCCAACTGTGCCCTCAGGGTCCTGGCAGATGGGATGTCAATTGTTCTCAGCTCTCTGCAGTATCTCGTCATTATACTGCTGCACTCCTACTGCTTTATAAAATCTTTGCATCCCATACTTAGTTAATATTTGGGTTTTATGACTGATTATTTTATGAGTGCCAAGATTTTCCAGGAATACTTGTGGGGAACAAGCAGAAGTACAGTCAAATAAAACTTCTATGCAAAATTGAGTATCTGTAGAAAATGCTCTTCAGCATTCACCCTGTTCTAATGAAAGCAAACCCATTTTTTCCCCAGAGTTAATTTATTACAGAAACAGAACTGTACAGAGTCTACACAAAAGCAAATAACATAATGCAGAGATGAAGGATGATAAAGACTATATAAATTGTAAGTTTTAAGGTAAGAAATGGACAGAAATTCAGACAAATGTAATACTTTCAAACACAAAATGTTCAAAAGACATATTGAGATATGAAAGATAGTTTTGATATTTGGGATATTCAAATATATCAAACCATATTTATGAATGTCATACATATTTTTAGGCCTGAGCAGAGACTATATTCCTGCTTTTATAGGTAAATATTTCTTAAAGGAACTAGGGTAAGTAAAAGGTAATTAAGAATTATCCCTAGAAAAACTAAGATTTATGCAAGCTACTAATTAATATCTCTGAAAATTATATAAATAGGAATATAGGCATGCTTAAGTACATATACATTTTGCTGTCCTAAAAAAGTAACATTTTTGACTTTGACCTGTTTCAAGGAGACTAGTACATAAAGGTTTGCAGTAACATAATCCAAATAAAGATATATATGATTAAAAGTTGCAATAAAGTAGTGCAAAGACCAAAAGATAGAGCCATATAAAAGGAATTTTAGCTGCATCAGACTAAAGTAATATTTTTGACATTATTAGATGGCTCATAGGAAAGAGGATGATAGGGGAACTTATCCAATATATTAGACATCTATACACTACTGCAAAGTGTATCAAGAACAAACAACGATGACTGGAAATCTTAATGCACAAACAAAGCTTAATTGGCCTCTCAGAGACCCGATGGCCTAAATCAGAGATACAAAAAACCAAGTAGGCAGAAAATAAAGATTTTTACTATATGATGAAAATATTCATGCTTTCTCTGTAGCTCAGAAGAGAGAAGCAAACCTGTTAAAAGCCTTCAAAAAAGATAAAAAGGGGAATAGAACAAAGTAGTATCATAGTAAGTGAGAATAAGACTGATGCACCTTATTTCAGATACCTAATACCTGAAGGACATGGCCTTCTGGTAAAAGGAGAATGCCTGCTGAATAAGCATTATAAATAGTTACAGTCTACCAATAAATTACTGAGAACAATGCTGAAGCATATATCTTTTACAAATGCTGAGAGAACTTAGCCTGTGCTATGTGAAAGATGCATCTGACTAAAGGAAAGGAAACATCTGGAAACATGGGATATATGTGAAACTGTCAAAAAGTATCACGTTAATAATTCTGTGCAAATTACTGTAAAAGTGGAGCAAAAACATAGCAATAGATTAAAAATGCAAACTTTAGCCAGGAAGATGGGCTTACATAAAAAGTATTTCTAAAGAGAGGAAGGAAATACTATTAAGTAGGATATTATTAATATTGGTAATATTAATACAGAATGAGACTATAAATCAGAAGGACTTTAAGAGTGAGATGTGGTTTTATAAAAACAAGCAGATAAACTGGAAAAAGCACAAAAGGAGAAAAACAAGAGTGATGAATGGCTTACAAGTTAAACTCATGAAGAACTGCAGGAAGAAGTTGAATGGGTCAAGAAAAATAATCTAGTAAAAAGTAGTTAGATCACCAAGTGCTCTTTTTTTTTATTGATGTGTATGACTTCTTTTTCATATCTACAAAGCATAAACTAATAAGTGAAGTGTTCTGCATGTGATGGGAAGATTCAGATAGATGTTGGTTAATCAGTTAGGTATTAGTAAGACCTTAGAAAATCTTTTTTAACATTTAAGTTTGGGGACCAGTTTTCTCACTAGGTTATGCTACCCTAATAATTTCAGGATTAGAGAATAAAATTGATGTTATTCTCTAATCCTGAAGTTCTTGACAAAACAATTTTATTGATTTAAATAAGGATTAATCTCTCATTTTTCCTGCATCTGGAAAACTCTCTATATTGTGCATTGGTTTGTTTTTCTATTAAAGCTAGAGAGTTTAAGATTAAAATTCTGATTCCTCTGCTGGAAGTGTATCATTGCTTTGGTATCAAGGTCAATTCTAAGACAGTTTCTGTCAATTCTTGAATTCTGAAATGCTAGAATAAAGCCATATATGAATCACATGCGTGGCAAAGGTGAGAGTAAAAGGCTTAAAAATGAGTAGTCATTTCAATGGTGATATGAGAATGATAGTGTAGTTGAGGATTTTATCATTCCTGTAAATCAGTGTATTGCCATAGATGAAAATATACTCCAATCAAGAATCTCGTTCAGACATATATCCCTGGGTTTTTAATAAATAATAATAACAACTAATGTTAGCATTTTACATCAAATATTGAATTTTAATCAGAAACATCAGACAATGGATGAAGACTTGAATATTGTCACTTCTGTCTTGAGGTCTCTAAAAGTACTTAAATCTGCAAGAGTTACACTATTTCTACTTTGTTTTTACATATAAAAACATGGTCTCTTTTCAATACTTTATTCTCAAATAGCTTTTAAGATTGATTTTAACATTTAAAATCTTTGATTGCTTCTTTATTTCCATAAAAGACTGTATTTTTATTCCTCATGATTCATAGATCAGAAAACTATTTGTGATGAACTTTATGAACTTTTTCCTTGATTCATAGTGAATTAAAATGAATAAAAAATTTTGGATCCCAGAAGGCTTTTCTGAAAATGAAATAGCTTTTATTAGATTCATCTCAAGCTTCAGTCGGTATTTTAAATTGACATCTTTTGCATACTCATGTGAAAAGCACATTTGAATACAATAGGGATTTGCTAAGCATTCTCATTATTTTCTTTTTTATCTAAAACTCTCTCACTTTTAAATTTTCTCATGCCTAGAGAAAAATTAGCCCTAGAAGCCTTACTTAAGATTCAAAATACTTTGGATTGCATTATGCTTAAAAAAAAATAATGAAACCTAGAAACAGAAAACACTGCTAGCTTTCTGGCCTAAACCTTGATGTACAACTCAATTCAGTCCTAGCTGCAGATCTATAAGCAGTATATTTGTCATTATGTGCTAGGACTTTTGTTGTTTGTGTTGGTTTGTTTCATTTCTGACAACAACATAAATCATGGCAGGGGGAAGGAGGAAAGACTGATTTATAAGGTTCTCACTTTATTTTCAAAGAGGTTTTGAAGAATATGAGACATAGGTAAGTTGATATATCTAGTGACCCTACATTCATCTAATATAAATATCTCAGGCAGAAACCACATTCCAGTACCTTCCACCATTTATAAACTCAATGAGGTATAGACACCTTCCTTTGTCTTGCCTTTACATAGTTTTCCTAATAGTAAGCAATCTTATAGCTAAAAGGTTTCTAAAAGCATTCAGCATGAGCATAACTTTTTACTTCTCAAAGTTTTAGTTAGCTCATTTAAAATAAGAGGAACTTAGAATTTTGCCAATGATTACTCATTCATCATCTGTTTACTCAAATGAAAATATTGCTTCAACATATTGAAAAAGTTGTTAATTTTCTACTACAGTGTTCATCCAAGCCTCTTTTTTACTACCCATTTTAAATTTTCTTCAAGTTCTATTCAAGTCCCCATAAATATGTGTTTTAAAAATATATCAAAGATTTGATCACATTCTTAGCCAAGGGAGAGAATTGTCTCTTGCTTTGCAAAAAAAGTAAACCTTTGGAAATCCCATTGTATGCCATTGCAGAATTGTGTGCATATATAAAGATAGCCACAGATATTCTGGAAAGGAAACTCACAACATTACTGATTTTCAGCTAAACTAATTTATTTTAAGAACATCTGTCCTTGAAAAACTTATTCTTCTTTAGATTCAAACGTTTAAATTTGCAAAAATATCTAGTTTTCTAGATGCAAAATTTGATCTAAGGGCAGAACACAAATTATAGTGGTGATGAGGTTATATTTCAGACAGCAATCTCAAATTCTCAAAGCTACTCACATAATGTAGAAGGCAGAAGAAATGCTAAATGCAAAGTCACAATTCTTACTACTTATGGCACTTGTATAAATTCTCTTTCCAAATTGCTGTGTAGAATGTTATACTTTCAGGCAGACTTTCCCTTCTCAATAATTTGATTTGAGCTAGATTAATGCCCTTCTATTTCTTTTGCTGATGTTCTAGATTACCTACCCTGTATTCAGTGTCAGGTCCCTAATTTAGATGACTCTATCGTCTGAAAACCCTGTTGCACTCTAGATAGAGGGAAAGAAGACCAAGGTAAGATTTTAAAGTAGCTTTCCTGAAATACTCCCAAAGTGAAAACGACTTGAGTAACTGCAGGGAGAGTCTTTGTTTGAATCATGGACTGGAACAATCATTACATTTGAAGAATAAATGTAATTTATTCTTTTTGAAGGAAGGGACACACATTTTTATAACATATAGAAAACATAACAGATCCTTTTAGTCTTCAATGTATGAACTATTTAGTCTGACAAGAAAGCATGTAAGAAAATTAAAATGAAAACAAAGATATGAAGAATTGTATGTATTCAAAAAGAAAGATGTTGAAAAACTCTTGCCCCATTGATTCACTGCTAAACTCAGAGCTTTATGGACTAGATGCTCAGCCATATTCAGGACTGATAAAACTAATATAATACCTACTTTCTGACTTTGCTGTGGCAAGGCTAAATTTGATAAATTTTGAGCTAAAAAATTATTTGAAGCAAAAAATATTTTTTGGCTTTCGAAATTTTTTTTACTCATGCTCTTATTTTATCTTCACTCTTATCCCTTTCCTTTAAAAAATTCATAGGAGTTTGAAGGTGATACATACTTTGACAGGTATTAAATTACTAACAAATACCACAGTGCCAAAAAATCTTGTAAAAGTGCTTTTGAAAGTAGGCTTTCATCCTAGTTTTTTCTGTCAAAGCAACAAGTGTGATTTGATTTTTTTTTTCTAAAAGTAATCTTCAAACTATGTTTGAAAATACTCCCCTGTACTTCATCATCCAGTGGTTTTGATTTTAGAAGATTCTTAGTCCTTTTTTCAATTTAGCTCACTATTTTTCTTTATCCCAGTGTAAGAATCCAGAGTTGAGATTAGATGTGCCTGACTATCCATAATAAAAATACTCAGAAAAAAACCTTTGCTCAATGAAACTTTGCTGTTTTACTAAATAATGGTCTCCTTACAGCTGCAAAATGGACATGGTTCTCACTTGTTCAGAGAACAAGGACTTTCACTGACTCAGAGTAGAATTTGGTTTTCTGACAGCACTGGTAGACATCAGCATCCCTTGGCAATCGGCTGCCTTGGGCTAAGTGACACTTTGTTTTGTTTTGCTTCTTCAATCTCAATCATCCTGGTTTTCCAGGAAAAAACACTCAAGACTGAAAAAGGTAATCAGGATTTTTTTTTAAAAAATCATACATTTTCATTAATTTTGTAAAGTAAAAATTTCATATTAATTTAAGTATTAGAGCAAGTGTAAGATTTTCTTCAGTTAGTACTAGCATATATGTCTGAACTATGTAAAGTATAGTCATCTTCTATTATATTGGCAAAGAAGTAAGGACCTAGAGAAAAAAAAGTAATGGTACCGAATGGAATTGACTGTAGATGTCTATGAAAGATATGGATTTATGTCTTTGGGATATAGTTATAAAATTAATGACTGGACAATGTCCTCTGTATTTTTGTAAATACTCAGTTCAAATCCCTTTTCAAGTCTTGCTCCTATACTGAGCAAAGGAGTTCCTCTAATCATATGAGAGTTGCTTTTCACTGGCACTAGCTGATCAAGTACAGGCTGATGTATGTAAATGAAAATATTTTTATACTATGTATACTGCTATGTAGAAATTTATTACATATACCTGCAATGACAATTTTTGATTTATCTGGAGGTTGAGTAAAAAAAAGAAAGAGCACTGTCCTCTTCGAGGGGTAAGAGGTTCACAAAGGTATCTTAATTTTGACTAGAGTACTGTTGATAAGCTCAGAAAGATTGGCCCCCAAACCTGTAAAAAGGGAAAAAGTTAACTATAGAAATTTTTTTTCCCTAACCTAAAGCTTAGTATCACTGGAATAATTTTTGCAATTTCAGAGTAAGATTAGCAACATCCAGGAGGTGTAACTTGCCTTTGGGTGAATTGTTGTCATAACCTTCGTGGGTACTCTTCTTACTGGAGTCCCACACTCAGACTAGTCTCAGTCCTCAAGGACAGCAACTGCAGATGGATTCAAATGGGAATGAGGACTTGTCATGAAGGGATTTCAAAATGAAGTGCTCCTGAACTGCTGCTGGGAGGCTGTTCAGAGCTGATGTCCGTTCCATGCAGTAATGTTACTCCCGCAAGGAGCGTACTAAGAGGACAATCGGAAAAAGAGTCTCCATTGTATCTCGTAGTGAAAAAAATAATTTATTATTCAGATAACCTATTATGAAAGAATTACCTATTTTATTCTCCATACAGGTAATTAGGAAGAAATAGCAGATTTTCATGTTTACTGAACCAAATATCTATCACAAACAGCAAAGTGCTTGTTTTCTTTGTTTTCAAAAAGGTGCCATTATGAAACCAACACAGGTCTTCTACTGAGATCTCTGAACTGAATGTTTTCTGATGTTCAAAATAACTTTCATCCATCCTGATTAAAAAAAAAAAAATCTGCTTAGTTCACTTCAGTCACTTCAACACCTGCTGCTGCTATTTTCAGAGAAACAATTTGCTGAAACATTAAGAAGGATATCTTTCAGCCTTATCCAAACATTTCAGTGTGTCAGGAACTCTGGATTGATTTTACTTTAAACTGCCTTGCTCTCTGAGGGTAAGTTGTTATGGACCTCCTTTTGCTTTCATTTTTTTATTATATCTATCTGTTAGAATGTAACCGGTATTTACCATTCTCTACTCTAGTCATACATTCAAATGGTTCATAACAGTTTTATCCATATGATCTCTATAAGGTTAGAAGAAGGAGAAAGCCCCTGTGGTAATAATTCCCAGTGTAACTCCTCCATATTTCTGTCACTTTCCAAAACCACCCCTCCGTCAGTCTCCTGGTTTGGAGCTCTCTAGCCTGCTTTGGAGCCAGATGGATGTCAGCTGCCAACACTTCTGTCCAAGGATGGCTTGAGAAGGGTTGGTCTGAACGACATAATTGGAAAATTCTGCTCTTGAACAGAAGTGAATGGTAACAGGAATCACCTAGCTTGCAGTAGATTATACAGAGGTCAGACTTATTTTGCAGAATAAAGAAAAATTGAGTTAAACTTTATTATATTGATTTTTTCTTAATTAAAAATGAGCATGGGAAAAATATTTTCAGCTTTATACACTTTCATATGGAAAAGCTTTTATATTTTCATAGCTTTAATGCAGGTTCCATGTTGATAGGAAAAAAAGGACTTTAAAATAAAAAAATTAAATTGTTGTCAGAATTGCATCATTTGTAATTAAAATCCATAATTGCAAAAAGCACAATTGCTGAAGATATATGATAAAATATCTTTCATTTTATATTATTTTAGCACTAAAATTGAATTATTTGAGTTTTGAAGAGGAAGTTATCAATTTTTTTCTCTCTTTAAAATAAAATGTAGTCTGCAGTAAATGGAAATTTTAGGTCATTATTTTCTTGAGAGCTTAGAGACATGATTATGTTCTGACCAGGACCCTCCTCAAAAGACATCAGAAGAGATAATCCTTTAAAAGAAATAGATAAATAAGCAAAACCCAGCATTATTCATAAATATATGACTGCTTCCCAGTACTGTTAGTGCAACTGTAAATTTAGGGTTTCTTGAATCTTATTAAATATTCAAAATTATTTAAAATTCCTTTTGTTTATTTAATACATTCACATAGGTATAGTTTCATTGGGTTGGTGGAGGTTTAGGGGTTTTCTAAGAGGTTAATTTTTATTCTAATTCTTGAAGTCACTGCCAGTTGTTTCTGGAAAATATTTATTACTGGGGGGGTCATAAAAAGATATTTATTCATTCAAAATGCCTATATGTATGCAACCTGAAAAATAGATTCAAAACTTCCTTTTTATTTAGCATTCTGTATTAATTTTTCCTTCTGATGCCTGATAGTTTTTGTCCT
>VYZT01053450.1:0-14219 GCA_013400735.1 Pomatostomus ruficeps
TTATTATATGTATGCTCTTATATGGGTATCAAACTTCTGTCTTCCTCTTCCCACTGACATCTTGCCCCACTTGAACCTCTGTTCCTACCTCCAGCCTATCCCCTGCTAGTGCCTCATAGGGCCTGAATCCTCTCCAAAGCATTCCAGACCAGCACCTGTTCCCCAGCAGAGGCTGCTGAGCTTGGTTGTACCATCACTGTGCCAGATCACCCCTCACACCCCATCCTGCCCTCCTCCCAAAGTCCCTTGCACATTCTGTGACAGTGTCACCATCTGGGGAGCCCCCTCTGTACCTGCTCGCCTGCATCAGACCTCTGTGCTGCACATAACGTTGTGGATGGGTGGTTTTGGGTGTTTTATAACAACACACACACACACATAGTCTGGGGAATATAGGATGTGTGCTCTGCTCTCACTGATGCTGCAAGGCTGCAGATATGTCTATTTTAATCTGGTCAGTGTCATGACTTTAAATATTCTGTTATGTTTTTGAAGACTTTCAGTCATGAAGGGTATTAGTCTGCATCTTCAAACTTTAGTCCCAGAGTCCAATGCAGCAAGATGCGGAGGAGGGAGAGGAGGGAGAGGAGGGGCAGTGAGAAGCATCAGACACAGTCGGTCATTGTGCAATGTGTGACACCGTCCTCTGGAGAGGGAACAAAAAGTGACAGCTCTGTAAGCACCTCTGAGCCTTGCAAGTGAGTGTGTGCCTCTTCCTGATGAACTGGCACAACTGCTTTGTGCAAAGCTTGAAAAACCCCTGTGACCTACTCATAGGACATTTTTGTTTGTAATGTAAAAGAATTATCGTATAAATGCTACTGTAGGGATAGGGCTTATATCCTCACATAACAGGATCCTTTAACTTTGAAATTCTCCTGAATCACTGAAAGTTTGTTAAATATTTTCTAGTAATACTTTTCAAAATAAAAGTAAAAAGGTCTTAAAAGAATCATTTGGAAAATGTTCTCAGGCATATGAGGTGCTTCTTGGCATGTTCTGTGCAGGGCCAGGAGCTGGACCTGATGATCCTGATGGGTCCCTTCCAACTTGGCATATTTTATGATTTTATGATTCTATGAAGTTTGCATGGTGATATATTTTGGATCAAAACACTTAGCCAAAAATGTCTACTTTTTTCTCTGTGATAAATCTTTGTACTCCAATCCTTTCAATTCTTCAACTTTTGAAATTAAAGGAAAATAAATGAAATAAAGTAATGGAGAAATAAATCAGAAAATAAAAATCAGATAATAAGTTGGAAAAGTTTGAATTAAACAGTGTTGAAGAATTCTATTTAATTTGCTTCATTTCTCTAAGGCAACACACATAAAATCTTTCTACTTTAAAGGGAAAATCACTACAAATAGTAAAATTTTAAATATGTTTGATATGTTGCTTTTCAGCAAAGTGATCATTGATGGAAAAACTATAAACAGTTCTTATTCTACTGAAGTCTATACTGCTTAGTTTGAACCAACACATGAGTTCTACAGATTAGCTGTAAATTGTCTAAAATAAACATTTTCTTTCATCAGTTTAGAATCTGACACTTTGTATTTATGGAAGTGACAATAGAGAAGAGTTTCAAAATTATTTTCTCTATTTACCAACTACATAGGTTTTTATCTTCTTCAGTATATTTGCACAAAAACCAGTGCTAATCTTCTCAATCTCTTTACAACTTTTTTTACTTTTATAATTATTTTCATTACTTGCACTGAACAGTCACAATTGGTATAATATTATATTTAGTTTAGATAACCAGAGCAGTGCTACAAGTCTATGATCACACTCTACCATTACCCTTTTGCCCTGCTGAAAACTGACTTTTTTTTCCTACTTTGTTTTCTGTCTTTAGCTTTTCTTACTCCCCAACAGCCCTTTATCTTTTATATCATGACAACTTATGTTCTTTACTAGCTTCTTATAAGGTACTTTTTCAGAAGTTTATGAAAATCTGATGAATCACAGATTCAAACTGCTCTCTGAATGTGCAAGGTCCAGGAAACAAAAAGGGAATTAGTGGATACAAGTAATTTTGAGTTATGCCAGTAAATCATAAACTGACTAGATAGCTTACTTAAAAAAGTACTCTGCCTTTGGAACTGGGCTCTGAAACATGATATGGAGTCTGAGGTTTTATTTTGACCTGGGCATTAATGCACCAAATTGTTGATCTCTTTAAAAAACAATGAAAAATATCCCACCTAAATGTCTAAGTTGGTTCTCTGTTTTTAAGGGTACAGACCTAAGTCTGTGTGCCTGATGAATTGTGATGGGAAGAGCATGAAAACAGCATGGAAACTAAAGAATGGAGATGAAGCACAGTTCTCATTCTGTCTGAGGCTTCTGTCCACAGATACTCATGACAGAAAGCTTTTGGCAGGAGATTTGTAGAAACACAATGCGAAATATGATTACTGCTGTGGGCAGGCTGCACCTGACTGCCATGTGATAAATGGTTAATATTTGCATTATGGTAGTGCTTTGGGGGGTCCTAGTGCTTAGGGTTAGAAGCCAAGTTGTATTTCACTGTGTGCCTGCACACAAAAAAAAAGGTGTCTTGAGGAATGATTCAGCCACCTTAGATTTGGAACCAAACACATCATTTCCTTCTTCCCTGGCACAGAAGTGGGAGCTATTTTCTTTGCTGGGTTCAGATGGAAGCTGAATTTCTCACCAGAAACCTGAGTGACAAATTGAACTGATTAAGAAACAGTTACCTTCTTTTTTCATCCCCTTCTCTCACATGTCAGAAAAACTGTGGCTAAACCCCCAAGCATTTAACAAATCCATGAGGAAATAATATGTAGTTTACCATGAGACGATAACACCGTGTCATCTGACAGCTGTAGTTCATGGATGTGAAGGTTTAGGTGACCCTAAAGGAAGCAAATATTAAGCTATCTTTCCCAAATCCACTGTAGTTTCTTTACTGTGACGGTCTCTGAGACACTGCTGCCCCCGAGGTCCTACAACCAGAGTGTGTGAAGGAGAAGGAAGCCCAGCACAGAACAATTTGTTCTGGGAATACACTTCTCTTTCTTCTATTTATCCTACAGGGCAATTTAAAATTTCTTTTAAGCCTTGAAAATTATATTCATCTCCCTTCTACTGCTCCTTTTCTTTTTAATGTTAATTCTGTAATGAGATCTTTTAATGCTCCAATTCTCCTCCTAGATTTTTTCCCCTGGCTTCCCTAGTATTTATCAATGCAAACTGCTAAATGAGAAGAACACAGAGATGTCTCCCAAAATAACATCTGCAGTGGAGAACCTATGGTAGCTGCAGATTACCTGGGCATACCCAAAGTAGCTCTAATGTTTGCACGTTTGCATGCGGCTACGACTTATGGAACAGCTTTTATAACACCTGCAGAGCCCTTCGCTACTGCTGCTGCAGACGCCCTTGCCCAGTGCTAGAACTGCAGTGAGTATTCAGTTGGACACTGAGGCTGCGTTTCCAGGAGGTGCAATGGTACCTTTGGCTACAGAACCGACAGAGATGATAAATCACTGCAAGTAGCATAATTGTCTCTAAGTTAAGAATGCAGAATGAAGCTGTTCTCACCTGCAAATTTCCATTACAAGGATGAGAGCTTTTCTAAAACATAATATTCTTGAAGGATAAAAAGACAGTCGTTCCCATGGTGATGAGAAAAAAGGATATTCGAATGAAAATGTGCAGGTCTCTTGAAATAACTAGAAAACAAATCTGTAAAGTTGATGATACGGTGAGTAAACACAGAACTATGAAAATCAAAAGAAAACTATCGAATCAAAAGAAAGGCACAAGATATGGACTGCTCTGAGGGTCAGGAAACACTTTGTTTTGTGGTGGTTAGACGTATATTACTTTTATGTGTGGGAAAGCTATGTTAAATTTTCAATAAAAAGTATAAGCCCAATTTTTATTGCTAGAGATAGTTGCATATTTACCCCAAATTGTTTTGGGTTGAAAGAAAGAAAAGCCTTAGTTTTCCATAAAAGTGGTTTACATTATTTTATTAAAGGCCTCTTTAACAACTTTTCAGAAATTCCCAGAATTATATTGCCTCTTTGAAGGTTGTCAAACATATTGAATCTGAATTTACATATCCAGGATTTCAAGAGATCATAGTGATGGTATAAATTTTAAGATCAATCCTGTATTCTTGAATGTACTAACATTTTAAATATAGCACATCCAGACTAAATATCATTAAGAAGATATGTTGTTAAAAGAAAAAGAATATTTCTATAACATGTTTTCCCTTTTCTCCCAAGCAGTTAGTGCCTGTTAGAGAATTTATGTACATGGACTTTTAAAACAGTGCTGCAACATGACAAATACCCAGCTAATTTTCAAATTTTCAGACATGTTCAATCACCAGATTTTATGATCAAATGCCAAATTTGAGTCATAATAAAAGAATGAAAAATCATTCTGTGATTTTGCCAAAGAAATAAGGCAAATGAAATATAGGTACAAAACTATTTGTCAGAAGAAAAATATGTCTTATAAAGGAAATGTAAAAATGTTTTCAGTGTGGGTGAGAAAGTGACATGAGAAAGAAAACAAGGAGAAAGAAGAGAAGAGCAACCTGAGATCTGTATCCCTAACAGGTCAAAAACTTAATGGATTTTTCTGGGCTTTGACAACATAAGAAACACACAGCCTTTCTTTGAGACTCCAACGACCTGGGGAGAGCTCTGCAAGGGGCTGGGTTAGCATGGGTGCTGTATTATGCTTCTTAACTGAAGCTGGATCAAAATGTACGTTTTCAAAAATATTAGCAACTTCCTTACTTGCCTTATTATTCATCTTTGAAAAATCCACTCAACTTTGTTTCAGAGTCTGTCAGCTGCTGATGGATTTAACCAGGCAGCCTTATTCACATCTTCCTGCTTGTGTGTCCTCCAGCTTTTAGGATCTCATGCAATTCCAGAGAGAGAGCATTTAGAATTAAATCTATCAAATGACCTCACACAGGAAATAATCCATTTTATTAAATTTCCTTTGCCATGGATTTAGCTTGCAGACTTGATATACAGAATCTTCATTTTGGTGTACTAAACAAGATCAAAGGTGACTCTGACTATTCTAAATTCCTTTGAAAAGCTAATCTGAATCATTATGCTTTAGACAACTTCTCTCCTAGGAGGCTCTTCTTTAATGAACCATTATTCACCATAGCACAGGATCTGCTCAACTAAAATAAGCCCAAGCATCTTAGAATTTTACAGCTGCTGTAATTAAACAAACATTGTCAGACCAAACTTTTCTAAAATCATGGAGCTTTTTTTTTGTTATTATATATATGTATTAAATTTAGTGGATCAGTCAAGAACATTTTCAGAAATATTTTAAATTGAGATATAATTATCTGTTGCCAATCTGCAAAAATTGAATAGGGAACCTAACCTAATTCAGTGTTCATTATGATTAAAAGCACTTTTGAGTTCATTGCTTTGTTCGAGCAGAAAGCAAGAAATGGTCTTATGAAATGATAGGGCTTGATCCAGTGGAACTGAATTAAATAGAATTGAAAATGAATTTGAATTGAAATCTTTAAGCTCTTTGTCTTTCAGCAGGTAATGCTGCAGTTAGAGGTAGCATTAAGAGCATCAGATTTCTTCTGAAAATATCTCTGGGCAAGAATATCTTTCAGTACTCCAAACATGGTAGCTGTAGGTACTGAAACATTCAAAGTATTGTCATGAAAATATTCATAAGACTACTGCTTGAAAAGACAAGAATCCATCTTCCATAAGAGAGTCTGATTCCATTATCTGATTTCCTTTAAGAAAATATGTGGGTAAGTTTTCATGTTTATTTATAGCTGCTGCTTTCATTATATCTTGCTTTCTTATGTGCCATTTCATGCATTATGCAGGAGTGAAAATGAAACAAGACCCAGTGAAAATTAGGCTACAGAACATCCCCGAATTTCACCAACCTAAATCCCCTGAAGTATTTGAAAAAAGTGTGTTTTTCTTGCTGCTGGTGAGAGAGGCAGGGGCTGAGCTGGGGGTGCCCAGGAGCAGGCTCCTTCCATCTGCCAGGAAGGAGGAGCCCATCCTCTGGGGAGGGCACTGAAGGGGCAGCACCCAGGGGGGTCACACACAGCCAGTGACTCTGGGGTAATAAATGGAGAGCCATGTCTGAAACATGATCATTTTCACATACTCAAGGGAACAAAACTCAGTGGCTTTCACTCTTATTATCCAAACAGCCTTAAAATGTTGCTGAATCTGGTCAGCTGGACAGAATTTCCAGCTGCAGGTAAGTGATCACTCCTTCAGCATGCCATTGATAAGGTGCAATTGATAGGATGCCTCTGTAGACTGACAGCACTGGATATGATTGACCAATTCTTAAAATCCCTCCTAAAAGTCTAAGGACACCCTTTGATTTTAACACTGGTTTAAAATATACATTTTTCTCTCTTTTCACTGCCTAACTTCTAGGAATTAAAAAAAAAAAAAAACACCCTCCCCCCAAGTTCACATGTCTTTATCTATCCTTTTTAATCCATCCAGACTTCAAGATAATTTTATTCTTTTAACATTTGGTTTCATCACTCTTCATTTCTGTACATTTTCTGTAGGCTGAGAAAGCTCCATAAGGCATTTTATTACAGGTATTAGTATGACATCTGATTAATGCAGCCACCATTATAATTAAAAAGCCCTTGTTCCAAGAAGATAATTGCATTTCCTTTTCTTTTGATTCAATTTTATTAGTACATTACCCTTACGTTTCAAATTTTCATTTTTAAGGTATTACATTCTTATAAGAAAGTTTGATTTCTTTGCAATTTTGAGTGTTTTTAAAGATTGTTATTGGTCATAAAAATTAGACAATCAACAGAAAACACACAGTTCTATATAGAAGAACCTGCTGTTACCAACACTACTATCATCAATTTTTTTCTCTAATTCCGGACTTCAGCCAAAATCCATGAGAGGAAATGAAATGCTGAATAAATGTTAAAAATTAATCACTTTCTGCTACATGGCAACTGATACTGAGCTTTCCAAGAGAGCTTGTCTGAGGATATGGCAACCTTCACTGTAGCTTCTGTGAACAGTGCAGACCTAAATAATCATTTAGGTCACTTTCTGTTAAATATAAGAACATAACCATTAACATTTTAATGTAAGCAAAGTGATAAAGTTACTGAGAATGTCTCATCTTCAGCTGATATCTTCTAACCATAGCTACCACTCTCAGGCAAGAATGATACTTCAAAAGGCATATGCACACACAAGATATTTGGGGAAAATCCTAAATATAAATAACCTCTTATGGAATCACAGAATAATTTAGGTTGGAAAATAACTCTAAGATCATTGAGTGCAACCCCAGCTCTTCTAAGTTCACCAATAAAACATGTTCCCAGGTGCCACAGCTACATGCCTTTTAAATACCTCTGGGGATGGTGGTTCACCCACTTCCCTGGGGAGTCTGTTCCAATGCCATACAACCCTTTCCCTGAAGAAAATTTTCTTGACGTTCTTAATCTAAGACTCCCCTGGTGCAACTTGAGGACATTTTCTCTGCTCTTGTCATTTGTTATCTGGGAGAAGAGACCAACCCCCTCTCCACAACCTCATTTCATGGAGTTCTAGAGAGCAATGAGATCCTCTCCGAGCCTCCTTTTCTCCAGGCTAAACACCCCCACCTCCCGCAGCTGCTCCTCATCAGACCTGTACTCCAGACCTTTCCCCAGATCCATTACCTTTATACGGACACTCTCCAGCCCCCCAAAGTCCTTTTTGTAGTCTGAGGCCAAAAACTGGACACAAGATTTGAGATGTGGCCTCACCAGTGCTGGGTACAGGGGACAATCCCAGCCCTGGTCCTGCTGCCACACCATTGCTGATCCAGGCCAGGTGCCCTTGACCTTCTTGGCCCCCTGGGCACAGCTGGCTCATGTTTTGCTGCTGTCAAACAGCACTCCCAAGTCCTTTTCCATCAGGTACCTTTCCAGCCACTCTTCCTCAGGCCTGGAGCATTGCCTGGGGTTGTTGTAATCCAAGGACAGGACCTGGCACTTTGCCTTCTTGAACCTCATACAATTGGCTTTGGACCACCCACACAGCCTGTTCAGACACCTCTATGGAGCCTTCTACCCTCCAGCAGATCAACACTCCCACTTACCTCAGTGTCATCTGCCAACTGTCTGGTGGTGCTTTTGATCCCCTCATCCAGATTGTCAGTAGAGATGTGAAACAGGACTGGCTCCATTAGTGAGCCCTGGGGAACACCACTGTATGTGACTCTGGCCAGACCAGAGAGTGGTGATTCCCCACCACTCTCTGGTCTGGCCCCAGAGACAGTTTTTACCCAGAAAATAGAGCACCCATCCATTCCACCACCCAGTTTCCTCCAGAAGAATGCTGTGGGAAAAGTGTTAAAGGCTGTACTGAAGTCCAGGTAGACAACATCCACGGCCTTTTCGTCCTCCAGTGAACAGGTAAACTTGTCACAGAAGGAGATCAGGTTGGTTAAGCAGGGCCTGCCCTCCATAAACCCATACTGGCTTGGCCTGATCCCCAGATTGTCCTGCCCATGATGGCACTCAGGATCATCTGTTCCATGTCTTGCCCTGGCAGAGACGTCAGGCTGACAGGAATCCTCCTTCTAGACCTTCTTATAGATGGGCATCACATTTGCTGCGCCCTGGTCCACTGGAACCTTCCTGGTTATCCACGACTGTTGGTAAATGACAGAAAGTGGCTCAGTGAGCTCTTCTTCCAGCTCCCTCAGTACCCTCTGAAAGCTAAAGGAGGGTTAAAAGACTGTCCCTTGGGGGACTCTTGAACAGTCTCCAAAACAGGCCAGAGTCTGCCCTACAGAAGTCCGAGGTGGCAGTTGTGCTGAACATCCTTACTTCTCTGAGAATGGAGAATTTCTGATCACAAGATGGCCTCCAAACATCATATCACCCACCAATTCCTCTCTGTTCACAAACAGCAAATCCAGCAGGGCACCTTCCTTAGCTGGGTTCCTCACCAGCTGTGTCAGGAAGTAATCTGCCACACACTCCAGGAAACTCCTACACTATTTCCTCTTTGCTGAATTGTATTTCCAGCAGACATCTGGTAAACTGAGATCCTTCATGAGAACAAGGAGTAGTGATTATGAGACTTCTCTCATCTGGTTATAGAATATTTCATCTTCCTCTTCATCCTGGGTGGGAGGTCTGTAACTGTTGTGTGAGTCATCCCACTATATCTCCGTGATGGCAACTATATGATAATTTTCCAGTTGCATAATAGTTTCCAGTTCCTCCTGTTTGTTGCCCTTGTGCATTATTGTAGGGAGACTTCAGCTGGGCTGTTGATCCCAACATCCTTGTGAATGCCTATTTGCCCTAATTCCTGTGTGATCCTTCTCAGGCACTTCCATAATTTCTAACACATCAATAACCCTTGTGCCTTTACAGTTTCATAAGATCTCCAGCCCCACTGAGACAGCAGATCAAAGGACCTCACCAGCAACCCTCCCTCAAATATTGGTGTGCTATCCCCATGCTTATCTTGAATGAGTTTGGTTTTATCCCTTTTCCCCTTCAAATCCATTTAAAGCTCTTTCACTGACCCCTGATAACTCCTGTGCACAGATCCTTTTCTCTCCTTGAGGCAGGTATAACCTGTCAAACATACAACCTGCACTTAAATCTCACTCTCAAGAAACTTTGGACTGTGGCAAAGCTTTAAAAGCCAGAGACCTCATGAGAGTTAGTCTAGGCAGAATCAGTGATGTCTAGATTTACTTAAATTAGCACAATAGCTAGATGACTGATGAAATTGAGGTTGGAAGCATCACACACGTTAGATATTTATTCCTTTTACAACTAGAAGGTTTTCCTTTTCCTTCCTGCCCACACAATAATTTTTGTTAAAATCCTTCCACAAGGCTTTCTGGAAAAACACGAAACTGACATTTTGGAGACATTACCATCTCTGCATGTGCAAAGAACAAGGATAAGAACACAATCAAAAATACAAATATCAATGTACTGCACCAGAAATGAAGTGTCAGTCTGAACATTTATAAATCAAAGAAGTATAAGATTATTATCCACTTGGCTCTTTCTCCTTCAGGGTACCCAGAAGCATGCCAATTAGTGCCAGCTGCACTGACAGCTATTCATTAAGTCTATCAGGAAACTGCTCTGAGATTTAGGGGTTTCATTAATTCCTCTAAAAGCATCAGAGCATGTGCTTTACTCATAGTGGGAAATCCGAATGCTTCCTTTCAAGACAGCTCATATATGCTTCAGTGTGGTCAATAACAATGTTTTTGAGGGCTATAAATGGCAGAATACATTGCTTTCTTTGCTCTTTACTAATGAAGTAAAGCAGCAGGCACTTACTGGCAGTTATGGCCCTGACGGTGAGTCCTGTGAATCTCACCGAGCACATCCTGCACCTGAATACCTGCTGCACTCTGGTCAGAGATAAGTTCAGAACAAGCAAGCAAGAAAAATGATAGTAAGAAAATTTCCATTCTCAAAGATTTTCTTATACCTCAGGAAAAAACAGATGGAATTCTCCTCCCTGCTCCCCAGATGGGTGCCCTCAGCACCAGCTGGCTAACCCTATAGAGCCTCCTCTCCCGTGAGGCAGTATTGGTCAGTGCAGAACCTCAACTATTTTTTGTTCTGGGATTCACTTGGATACATTCTCCCTTAGCAATAGAAATTACTGTGGATTATTTTCCTCTTTAGTTTAAGACATGAAGAATGAAAGTTTAATGTTTGATCCTTTTTCCTGACTGACATAGTATGGATGCTATTTTTATCCACATAAAGATAAATGTTTCGTGCATGCCTTCGATCCCAATGATTGCATTTTCTTCTAGAAAGAAAGAAATTCCTCACATATTATCCAATTTTTATTTAATGTCTCTCCATTGACTCTTTTTCATGAAATGTGAATATTTGTAATGGCATCTATAATTTTATATATCTCTTTCACTATATATGATTTGTGTGTATTTCTATCATATAGATTTTGTCTTGTAAGCACATTAAAAAGGCTTGTCCATAATCACAAATAATTAAGTTTTATAAATTTTAAAATTTTCTTTTCTCTTAATCACTTCCTTAAGACAGAATGGCAGAACTGAAAATACTACTGGTATTAGGAAAGCAACAATAACTGATGTAATCTAAGCATCTCCATCTAAGCTCATCTCTATTTTTCTTATTTCCTTCTTCATGTTTGCAGAACGTTGGAGTTAAGATCCCAGACACAGAAAATGGAGTTTGCCTCTGCAAATAATGTATGCATGGGTGATATTTTTCTACTTTTTTTTTTCTTTTTTTCTTTAATGAAGGCCTTTCAATTTGTTTTTATTCATTCAAATACCAAGAAATGTGCATTAAACAAAATGATTCCCATATTGTGGTTTGAATTATCATATTTTTCATATCTTTCCAAATGGGACAGGCGTATTTATTATTAATAACTCTAATTTCACAGTCTCCCCACTTGCATATTGCCATGATCTTACATAGCTTTAACTGAAATTTATTTGTGTATACAAATATATACATATGGATTACATGAAATCAAGAACTACCCAACAGTGGTGGTGCATTTTTTTCCCTGAAATTATTAACTATAAATATCTAGCATGATATCATAGCTTCAAAAGTAATTGTGTAACTCTTCAGGATTCACTGTAAAATTCCCATTAACAGTTACAGGAGCAGAGAAAGTTTCATGAGTCCAACACTCATGAAAACTTTGTGAAGCCTTCATGTATTACAAATGCTTGCAGGAACTCTAAGTGGAACCCAGGGCATTTATTTTCTCTATCTATAATTCATTAATGCATTAGTCTGTGTTAGATCTGATTTTTTTTCCTCTTCTTTGATGTTTATGATAGATTTTTCTGTCACTTTTCTTCACCACTGGAAAAATAGACAACTTCAGAAAACATTTTACTATGCAAGCAAGTGTGATTGACATCTCTTTTTGACTAGAAGTTAATAAAGCTTTGAGTTTGCCACATGACAAATGCTTGTAAGGGTTTGGAATAAGACTGTGTCCATCTTCATCCAACTAAGGGTAACTTCTCTCCATTTCTTGACAGCATTTGTTCAATTTTATCCATGTACTCAGGTGACATCATGTATCCACAGAAGAATTTATAATTATTAGAGGAAAATTTTGTTCCTACTGAGAAATATAAAAACAGGAATTAGTTCTGAGACTGGCAATGTTTTGTTACAACCCTGAGCTTCTCCACTGTAGAACAGTGAGTTTCAGCTGATCAATTGATCTGTGAAATACTTCCTTATGCCATAAAGAACTATAGGGGAGGATGGACACTTTTCAAGCAACACATGGGTAGTGCTGCCAAAATGTCTTTTACTTAAATAGGATTGGAGTCCACATTTAATGATGAAAGTGCTTATATGTGATGAAAAGACTTCTACAGTCGCACCGCCTTTCTGATTAACACTTCCCACAAAACCAACCAAAAGTAATGAATTTTATTTAACCGCTCCAAAATTATGACAGAAAATAAGATTTACACTACTTAAAATCTTTCTTTCTCTCCTAAAAGAATTAAATGCTTTGCCTAAAATACTAAAAATGTAATTTCTTAAGTTCACTTGATAAGGGGCATGAGAAATGAGGTTTCCAGTTTTTCAGGAACTAAAGCCCTGGGTAAGGTGCTTTGTCCTGAGGGTCCCTTGCCACAAAGGGCCAAGGGCTGAGCAGAGCTGTCCGAGGTATCTCTGAAAAGAGAAAAGTAGGTACCTCATTCTGGCTGTGGTCCTTTCTCTTGAGCCTAATTTGAGGTTATGATTCTGTCTTATACAGAGACACAAGTAGCCTTTGAAGGAGAGAAAAAAGAAGTGGACATGGGCAGAGGAATGAGGATTTTAGAAACCCACACCACCTCAGTACACTTTACTCAGGCAGGGACCCTCTGCCTATGTGCCTGTGCCTGACTTAGTATGAGAATATATACAAGAATAGCTGAAGTCTCAGAGCCTTCATAGCCTACAGGAGCTTATGCACTGATTTTAATGGAAATGGGTTTTCAGTCAGAACTAGGGAACTTTTTTCACAAATGCATTTATTAGATTGGAATGTAGTTTATACCATAGGAAGTGTCAAATGCAATAATAGAAATTTACTTCAAAAGCTTTTTTCCATTCAGCTTCTGTCACTCTATGAATATTTTGGTTTCCATTTCAATAAGAGGCTAAGAAATTACACGTGTTAGGTGCCCTATTTGGACAAACTCTGTCTTATTAAATATCACATATTTCACCAGATTAAATGATGCAACATTTTTTTAAAAAACTGTGAAAATAATGAGACAATAGGTAGAATATATGTTTAAATATATAGCCACAGTGCTACACCCAGCTGATAGGAGAATGTAGTAAAATGGCATTTATATTCTCAGTCTTACAGGGAATCAGTATCACATTTCTAAATAAATGCAACTAAATGAAGCCTTTCAATTTATATTAAAACAAATCAAATTTTTCTGTAGAAGTAATAAAAAATTTTCTAACTAGCACTACTTCAGAAAACTTCATTTATGAAGACCATTAGTTTGACCTCATTTACCAGCACAGAATTCACTTCAAACTGATTATAGTAACAACTTATCTGTCATGCTCTTTTGAAATAAGAAGAACAAGAAAAATTGAATCAATGTAGTAATTATATTAAAATATCTTCATTTTTTATAATTGGTTTTATATGTTAACAAGAGAGAACAATGTAACTAAGGAAGTAATTACTTGCTTCTATCTGATCCCTATTTTAGTAAGAAACAAAGTTAAACCCTGAACTAATTATTTTAAATTCTCCTGTTACACAGCTGTACTTTTTATGTTCTGGAGGCCCAGATTGATGTTTTTAGTGGAATAATTAAGCGAAACGCTCCTCTTTTCTGCATATATTCACTTAATGGGTGTTGAAGAGATGAAACAACAAACAAGTCGATGAACAGACTATTGTAGAAACTGAAATCTTTCTTTTCTTTCCTGCGTGGCTGATCTATCTTAGGCTGAAAGGAAATACAATGTGATGCCTTTGCTAGCACAGCTTTAGCTGGGGCCTAAAGGCAAGGCACTGGCTGCTCCCTCCCCTCCTCCTAGGAGCTGGTGCTGTGTAGAGCAACACAGTGCAGCCAGCGCTCAGCCACCACACAAATAGTGCTCCAGGGAGGTGTGTTGCCCTGACTTT